>JAWKAU010000830.1:0-32000 GCA_033398695.1 Orobanche coerulescens
GAAGAGGAATCCGTAATAAATCCTGTGTTTCCCATTCTTGATGGTGAGCCCGATGTCTCGCAGCGCCGGATACGGTCAGTGGATGAGTCGATTCCCTTGCTGAAAGTGAGGAAAGGCTTGACATCCGTTCGCCGTATGATGGGCAACTATCTCCTGCGGTTCGGAGAGGACTCAGCTGTTAGTTAGTATCCCCAGGCTTAATCCCAGAAGAAGAAGAGGTACAGTGTTTCCAATTCTGGAGGATGAACCCGATGTGAAATTAACCGTGCGTCCCATTTCAGATGTCCACTCATGTCATGATATCGGTATTACCGGGCGGAGTAATTATTATTATTTTATTAATAATGATAGTTATTTTGTTGGTGATTCTCGAGGGCCCCCTACTACTTATCATCTCAAGATTTTGGGCCATGTATGCACTGCGGACATTTTCGAGATCAAATACGTAGAAGCTTTAGTGAATTATCTTGATGACGAAGGGATTTCGGAATTGAGGACAATTCCCATTAAAGGGGGAGGGGATGATACGAAATTGACTAGTCCGAATAAAGAAAACGAAGCAAGGATCGACGTAAATGGCCTTACAACGCGTCATGCACGTACGGCAACATTTTTAGGCGAGAAAACGGACACAAGCCGGAAAATGACACAACCTGCCGGAAAATGTCGTCGCCTGCCGGAAAATGTCGAGCCTGCCGGAAAATATCGCACCTGCCGGAAAATGCCGAGCACTGCCGGCCGAACTCGGCCGTGTCGTCCGGCACGGCCCGTGCCGAGATGTCCCAGAATTGTGAAACTGACTGTCGGCCGAACCCGACCGTGTCGTCCGACATGGTCGAGTCACACTCTTCCGGATAAGGAGATCTCGCTGTCCGACCAACCCGACCGTGCCAGGCAACACGGTCGAGTCCTGCCAAACGTCCTTGTCACGCCGCATGGTCGAGTCACTGCCGGTCCCTGTCGCGCCGCGCCCGTGCCGAGTCATCATCGACGCGTCCTGTCGCGCCGCGCCCGTGTCAAGCGGACACGGTCGAGTCACTGCCGACGTCCTTGTCAGCGCCGCGCCCGTGTCGAGTCCCTGCCGGCGCCTGTCGACCGCGCCGCGGCTGTGTCACGGGACACGGTCGAGTCCCTGCCGGCAGCCCACATATTTTATACACTTTTGTATATTTTTGACTTCTCTTTTCCTTTTTACTTATTTTAGGGATTATGTTTTCCCCATTTTGTGATTTATGTTCCTTGTTTGTATTTTATGTTGATTTGTTTGGATTATTCAAAGATTTTATAATCTTTGAATTATTTTATTTTTTTTGTTTTATTCCTTAAGTAGGAGACTTCACCTCCTATAAGTAGGAGTGGATTAGCATTGCAAAAGATTGTATTATGAATGTTGAAGTATAAGAATACACATTGTGTTTTCTATTCTTGGTGAATGCTTTTCATCGAAACTTGATTTTTATTCGACGCGTTTTCGAGTATTAATCCGATTGATTCTCAATAGGTCTTGGGAAGAAATCACCTTATCGAGTTATAGGTTTAATTCTATAAACCCTTGTTCTTGATCGTTCAAGTCTTCTTGATCGATATTATCACTTTTCCTATATTACTTCCATTTTCCATTTGTTCGAATTTTCATTGTCATATTCGATATTACTTCCACAAAATACATCCAAAAACACCCCTAATCGTAAAAAGCCTTCCGCTATCATACACCTATATATACTCCGACCGATACGTGATACGAATTATCCGGGGAGAGGTGGATACGTATCGGTCGGAGTGTACGTATGAATATGATAGCGGAAGGCTTTTATGAATATGGTAATTCGAGTGTATGGATATGGATGAAATATCGGATATAACAATAAAAATATCGAACAAGAAGACTTGAACGATCAAGAACAAGGGTTTATCGAATTAGACCTATAACTCGATAAGGTGATTTCTTCCCAAGACCTATTGAGAATCAATCGGATTAATATTCGAAAACGCGTCGAATAAAAATCAAGTTTCGGTAAAAATCATTTACCAATGATAGAAACACAAAGTGTTTTCTTTCTCATTCAACATTCATAATGCCCTCTGTTACAAGTGATAATCAAAGACTACTTATAGGGGATGTAGTCTAAGTCTAAGGAATCAAAAAAATCAAAAACTACAAAGATTTAAACACACTTTGAATATACAATACAAATCAAATACAATACAAACACGGAACATAAACTCACAAAATCCTGAAAACTTAATCCCTAACAGAGGTAAAAAGGAAAAGAGAAGTCAAAAATACACAAAAGTGTATAAAATATGTGGGTCAGCGGCAGACTCGACCGTGTCCCGTGACACGGCCGCGGCGCGGCTTGCAGCGCCGGCAGGACTCGACCGTGTCCGCTTGACACGGTCGCGGCGCGACAACGACGTCGGCGGTGACTCGTCCGGCGGTGACTCGTCCGACGATGACTCGGCACGCGCGCGGCGTGAGGACGTTCGGCAATGACTCGGCCGTGCTAAGCGACACGGTCGCGGCGTGACAAGGGCGTCGGCGACTCGACCGACGGTGACTCGGCATTGACTCGGCCGTGTCTGGAGCACGGTCGGGTCTGGCGATAGGTTTTGGCTTATCCGGCATAGTTCGACTCGGCCGTGCGGACAACGGTCGAGTCCCTGTGGCGTGACTTGTACGTTTCGACGAGTGCGGCACGGCCGTGTCGGACGACACGGTCGGTCCGGCCGGTGCTCGGCGATTCGGCAGAGGTGATTTTTCCGGCCGGTGGTGAATTTTCCGCGGTGCTCGGCATTTTCCGGCGGTGACATTTTCCTAGGTTGTGACATTTTCCGCAGTTGTGACATTTTCCTACAGTTGTGTCATTTTCCGCTTGTGTCCGTTCGCCTAAAAATGTAGTCGCACGTGCACGGCGTTGTAAGGCCTTTAACGTCGATTCTTGCTTCGGTTTCTTTATTCGGACTATTCAATTCCGTATCATCCTCCCCTTTAAAGGGAATTGTCCTCAATTCCGAACTTCCTTCGTCGTCAAGATAATTAATTAAAGCTTCTAAGTACTTGATCTCGAAAATGTCCGCGATACGTACATGGCCCAAAATCTTGAGACGATAGGTAGTGGGGCCCTCGAGAATCACCAACAAAATAACTATCATTATTAATAAAATAATAATAATTACTCCGCTGTAATATCGATATCATAAAATGAGTGGACATCGAAATGGGACGCGGTTAATTTCACATCGGGTTCATCCTCGAGTGGAAACACCGATAATTCCACATCGGTTTCACCATCAAGAATGGAAAACACAGATTTATTACGGATTCCTCATCAAATCGGCGGTCCGTCATAATCGACCAACTCTCCGTTTAAATATTGTTGGGCTAATACAATAATGGACCATCACTAAATATTTTACTAACCTCTATTTGTTAATCATCAAAGACATTAAGTCTATCACCGTAAACCGAGTCGATATGAAATTTAGGCCCAAAATTGTCGTTTTCTTGGATCAATTTTAGTACCAAGCTCAATTTTGTCTTCCACAACTTTAAAAGGTCCGATTTGTGTGAATAATTCCTTCGACCCATCAATTCCGTTTTGGTCAATTTGACCAACACAACTGATTGGTTCATGCTCATAATAGCAAGTTCCAAGTTCGTCAATTATGGAAACATGGCTCAACTCACTTTCTTCGTTGTATTGCGGCGTTGAAACCTCTGTCTCGTCTACTCCATCGAAAACGGTGGTAGGGACATCATCTTCACCGAAAAATGGCTTTGCTGGAAATTCTTCGATGGGGATAAACCTTAGATCGAAGGTTGGTGGCGGGGTGGCGCCGAACTTCTGCAATTTCTGGAGTGGTGCCGTTGGTGGATCGTGGCGGTGAGAATTTGTGGGGATGAATTTCCGAGTAAAGTGTTTTATGAATTTGTTCCAGTCTCTTAGTTTGGGTTTACCTTGGTGTAAACGACTGGTTTTCAATTTCTGCCACCAGGTCGAGGCGCGACCACGAAGGCGTTTTGTCGCCAACGAGACTCGGCGGTCTACTGGAATTGAATTGTGGTTGAAAAACTCCTCACAAACCTGGAGCCAATCAACACCTGCTTCTGGATCGGAATGTCCCATGAACTCCGGTACGCTGTGTAATGCGTCGCGTAATATCGCCAAGAGATAAATATCGTTGAACTCCATTTGGTTGAAAGATCAAGAACCTTAACTGAATTAAGAAATTCAGGTGTGGTTTCCGATGACAAGAATCAAGAGATATTTTCTTCGACAAAAAAAAATTCGTTGAATAAATCGCCCAAGGAGATGACCCTGGGCTCCGATACCACTTATGATACGAATTATCCGGGGAGAGGTGGATACGTATCGGTCGGAGTGTACGTATGAATATGATAGCGGAAGGCTTTTATGAATATGGTAATTCGAGTGTATGGATATGGATGAAATATCGGATATAACAATAAAAATATCGAACAAGAAGACTTGAACGATCAAGAACAAGGGTTTATCGAATTAGACCTATAACTCGATAAGGTGATTTCTTCCCAAGACCTATTGAGAATCAATCGGATTAATATTCGAAAACGCGTCGAATAAAAATCAAGTTTCGGTAAAAATCATTTACCAATGATAGAAACACAAAGTGTTTTCTTTCTCATTCAACATTCATAATGCCCTCTGTTACAAGTGATAATCAAAGACTACTTATAGGGGATGTAGTCTAAGTCTAAGGAATCAAAAAAAAAAAAAAAGAAAATAATTCAAAGATTTATAAAATCTTTGAATAATCAAAACAAATAAAATAAAATACAAACAAGGAACATAAAATCACAAAATGGGGAAAACATAATCCCTAAAATATGTAAAAAGGAAAAGAGAAGTCAAAAATACACAAAAGTGTATAAAATATGTGGTCAAGGCGAGGACTCGACCGTGTCCGTGACACGGCTTGGCCTTGATCGGCCGGCGCCAGCGAGACTTCGGCCGTGTCCGCTTGACACGGTCGCGGCGCCGACAACGACGTCAGCGGTGACTCGTCAAAGCGGTGACTCGTCAAGCGGTGACTTCGGCAGCGCAGCGTGCGAGGACGTTCGCAATGACTCGGCCGTGCTAAGCGACACGGTCGCGCGGCGTGACAAGGACGCGTCGGCGGCGACTCGACCAAGCGATGACTCGGCATTGACTCGGCCGTGTCTGGAGCACGGTCAGTCGTCTGGCGATGGTTTTGGCTTATCCGGCATAGTTCGACTCGGCCGTGCTGCACAACACGGTCGAGTCACGTGGCGATGACTTATGCGTTTACGGGCGAGTGCGGCACGGGCGTGTCGGACGACACGGTCGAATCGGCCGGCGGTGCTCGGCGATTCGGCAGAGGTGATTTTTCCGGCCGGTGGTGAATTTTCCGGCAGTGCTCGGCATTTTCCGGCAGGGTGACATTTTCCGGCAGGTTGTGACATTTTCCGGCAGGTTGTGACATTTTCCGGCAGGTTGTGTCATTTTCCGGCTTGTGTCCGTTTTCGCCTAAAAATGTAGTCGCACGTGCACGGCGCGTTGTAAGGCCTTTAACGTCGATTCTTGCTTCGGTTTCTTTATTCGGACTATTCAATTCCGTATCAATACGTATCCGCCTCTCCCGGAGAATTCGCATCAGTTGCACCAACATAGCTTCCAGCGATATGGTGACTAAACTCGGGCTGACCACTACGGCTCACCCGAAACCTTACACTTTGCATTGGCTCGATGATGGGAGCAAAATAAGGGTGACTAAACAAGTGAGGATTGGACTAACCATGGGTTCATATGAAGACAACGTATTATGTGATGTACTCCCAAGGGATGCATGCCATGTACTTTTGGGAAGGCCATGGATGTTTGATAGGGACGTTTTACACCGAGGAAGAAACAATGAGTATGAGTTACGGGATAAGGGCAAAAATATTGTGCTTAAACCAATGTCACCTCAAGCTATTCACTCTATGAGTTCTGGTCGAAGTGAAAAACCAAAACTGGCCATGTTTGCTAGCGAACGTGATGTGGAACATGCTATTAATGATGGCGAGTGCGTGTACTTGTTGATTCTGAATGGGACACGGAATGGTAATATGGTTGTGCGGAATTGATACGAAAATGACTATTCCGAATAATGATACGACTCGAAATAACTTAGACGTATCAACATGCATACGTAACATACTGATACGAATTACGTATGTAAGTGTGCGTAATGCGTATGAAATACAACGGAAGATTATTACGTCTTGACATGTATCAAAGTATCAATCAAAATTACAAGGTGGTGGCCGAATTTTAGTGGGTTCGGCCGTGAAGTAGTATGATATATAGATTTGGATGTGTTTTATCGAATTAGACCTATAACTCGATAAAGATAATCTCTTCTCAAGACCTATTGAGAATTGATCAAGTTAAAATCTAGAGACGCGTCGAAACAATAACTAAAGTTTTGTTGAACTCGTTCAACGTATATTTCAAAGAAATACAAGGTTTATTGATTTTCAAGATGCTTACAAATACAACAAATACTACTATATATAGTAGTTTCCAACCATAAGAAAATACAACAAAACAAGAAAATGAAACTTCCTAGCATGCTACCATTCGGCCAAAACATCCAAGGAGGGGATATCAAGCATCTTGGATTTATTATGGTGATTATGACATGAAGAAAATCTTTGATGAATCTTGGACTTATTATGGTGATTGTGACATGAAGAAAATCTTTGATGAAAGTCTTCACCAAATATCATCTCTTGTCCGATTTGAAGGAAGGTGGGGAAGGAGGATATCTTCAAGCATCTTGACAAATCATGAGTCCCTTTCAAGCATGATATGGCCGAAATTTCCATGCTTTTGGATCGATTCTGTCGTCAAGTTTTACGTTACTCCGGTTCCGATTAACAACGTAACTCCAATCCGCGTGTTCTTTTCTCCCAAGTATGATGATGCATGGTCATGCGAATTTGTATCGTCGTGGATGTCGATTTTTATTGGAGCTTCTTCGATTGGAATATTTGATATCGTATCATTCCCTCCCTCTTTGAAAGGAATTGACCTCAATTCCATAATGCCATCGTCGTCAAGGTAAGGCGAGAGATCACCTACGTTGAAAGTCGTGTGTACTCCGTAATCGCCCGGAAGTTCTACTTTGTAGGCGTTGTCGTTCACTTTTCCCACAATTTTGTACGACCTTCGGCTCTCGGCATTAATTTGTTCTTGCGTTTGTTTGGGAATCGTTCTTTCCTCAAATGTATCCAAACTAAGTCGCCAACATCAAATAATCTCGCTTTTTTATTTTTGTTCGACTTCCGTTTGTAAATTTCATTCACTTCTTTAATCCGCTCTCGTACCTTTTCATGTAACTTCATCATCGACTTGAGTTTTGATTCCGCGTCTTTGTGAACCAATTCGTTGCTTAAGCGGAATCAAATCCAATGGCATGTGCGGATTTATTCCGTATACTACTTCAAAAGGTGAATGGGCCGTGGCGAAAACAGGTGATCGGTTGTATGCGAATTCCGCATGTGCAAGTTTAACGTCCCAATCCTTTTGTGTTTTATTCACCAATCCTCGCAATAATGCTCCCAAGGTTCGATTAGTCACTTCGGTTTGTCCATCGGTTTGTGGGTGATGTGAAGTACTGAATAGAAGTTTTGATACGATATCTAATATTCCAATCGAAGAAGCTCCAATAAAAATCGACATCCACGACGATGCAAATTCGCATGGCCATGCATCATTATACTTGGGAGAAAAGAATACGCGGATTGGAGTTACGTTGTTAATCGGAACAGGAGTAACGTAAAACTCGGCAGCGGAATCGGTCAAAGCATGAAAATTCGGCCAAGACATGCTTGAAAGGGACCTCACTTGACTTCATATCTTTGACAAGATAATGAAGATATTTTCCTTCCCCACCATGATAACAAACGGCCGAAACAACAAGATTTGAAGAAGACTTTCATCCTTCATGTCCTTGTCCCTCATGTCATAATCACCTATATAATTCCAAAGAGGTTGATATCATACAAAATCCTCCTAATCACTTGGTATATTCGGTCGATTTGAAGCTTGCAAGAAAGGACAATTTGTGAAGACTTTCATCAAGGATCTTCTTCATGTCACCATCACCTTAATAAAGTCCAAGATTTCTTCATGTCTCAATCAACATAAAATCCAAGATGCTTGGTATCTACTTGGATATTTTCGGCCGATTAGGATGTTACTAGGAAGTTTCGTTTTCTCGTTTTGTTGTATTTTCTTACGGTTGGAAACTACTATATATAGTAGTGCTCGTTGTATTTGTAAACCATCTTGAATCTTGAAAGTAATAAACCTTGTATTTCTTTGAAATATACGTTGAACGAGTTCAACAAACTTTAGTTATTGTTTCGACGCGTCTCGAGATTTTAACTTGATCAATTCTCAATAGGTCTTGGGAAGAGATTACCTTTATCGAGTTATAGGTCTAGTTCGATAAAACACATTCAAATCCATACACTATCCTACATCACGGCCGAAAACCGTATAATTTCGGCCACCACCTTGTACTTTTGATCGATATTTTGATACTTGTCCAAACGTAATAACCTTCCGTTGTATTTCATACGCTTTACGTACACTTACATACGTAATTCGTATCATAAGTGGTATCAGAGACATTTGTCTCACAGTTCTTGACATTACTCAAGAAGATGGCATTCACCGATGAAGAAGTAGCACAACTACGTGACGTTCTTCGCGGCTTACCGGAGCCCAGAATCCATGCACGACGAGGATACGACACCATGCATGCACCACGACATGCTGATGAATACAAGACAAGCGAACTTCCGGAGTTCGTAGGCGGCACCGATCCCGAGGTTTATTTGGAGTGGGAAAGAAAAATTGAACGAATGTTTGAGTTCAAGGATCTCAATGACGAGGTACGTTGCAAGTATGCGATTCTCAAACTTGGAAAGGGAGCTTCCCTTTGGTTTGAGCGAATGAAGACACAAAGAGTTCGTCTTAAAAGAGAAGATACGTTCGTAGGATTCTCTAAAAACAAACTACGAAAAAGATATGTCCCAGCTACACACAAGTTAAGCTTGTATCGAAAAATTTCTGACCTCACGCAAGGAAAGCTAAGTGTCGAGGAGTACATCGAGGAGTTTGAAAACTTATCCTTGATTGGAGAACTTGAAGAAAGCGAAGAATTGCGGATGTCCCGTTTCCTACGAGGTTTGAACAAAAATATTGCTAATTCCGTGGAACTCTACCCCTATTCCGACTTTGATACTTTATGCGGACTTTGCATAAAGTTAGAAAATCAAAACAAAACAAAACTTTCTAAACCCGAATTCCCATCTAAATACGGAAATACCAATTTTGGCGCGAGTTCAAGTTCGTTTCCAAAAACTGTCACCACAAGCCAACCCGTTACTACCATTCAAAAAACTCCTATCACCCCAAAAGAAACAAGCCTATCTAAAGTCCGGTGTTTCAAATGTCAAGGATTTGGACACTATCAAAGTGCTTGTCCAAATCGGAGAATTGTGACGTTACGAGAAGCCATAGCCGCCCGAGAAGAATTACTAGCCGAAGAAGAAAGAATTGGAGACGTTTTTAACTTAGAAGCTGACGAAGAAGAAGAAGAATGCGAGGCATACGATGCCCGGAACTATGACACGAACCTCGTCCTTCGCATGTTACAAACGAAGGCAGCCAGGAGTGACGAAGAACAACGAGACCAAATCTTCCACACAAAGTGTCGTGTCGGAGATAAATGGTGTAGCTTGATCATTGACGGTGGAAGTTGTACAAACGTGGCATCAAGCGAGATGGTCTCAAAACTCGGTTTGATCACCACGGCCCATCCAAAGCCGTATGCACTCCATTGGCTCGATGATGGAAACAAGGTGAAAGTATCAAGGCAAGTGAAGGTCGGACTCACCATGGGTTCGTATGGTGATGATATTACATGCGATGTACTACCGATGGACGCATGTCACGTGTTATTAGGAAGACCTTGGTTATTTGATCGGGACGTACTACATCGAGGGAGGAGTAACGAGTATGAGTTACGTGACAAAGGTAAAAAATTGTTCTTAAACCTATGTCACCTCAAGCTATCCGGGCGATGAGTTCGAAAAAGTCGAAGGACCGAAACTTACGATGTTTGCAAGCGAGAAAGAAGTCGAACACGCCATTGACGATGGCGAACGTGTTTATTTGATGATGATCAAAGAAGTCCAAATCTTGCCACCAAATCACACCACGAAGAAAAGATAGATACACTATTACACGAGTTCGCGGATGTATTTCCGAAGACTTGCCGGTCGGATTACCACCTATCCGCGGAATTGAACACCAGATTGATCTTATAAGGAGCTCCATTACCGAACAAAGCGGCGTATCGTTGTAATCCCGAAGAAACCAAAGAGCTACAACGTCAAATTGATGAACTCATGAATCACGGATATGTCCGAGAAAGTTTAAGTCCGTGTGCGGTTCCGTTCTACTTGTACCAAAAAAGACGGATCATGGCGAATGTGTATTGTGATGGAGCCGTGAATAACATCACCGTCAAGTATCGGTTCCCCATCCGAGACTAGACGACATGTTAGACGAGTTACATGGCTCGGTTATATTTTCCAAAGTTGATTTACGGAGCGGATACCATCAAATCGCATGCGAGAGAGACGAATGGAAAACGGCGTTTAAAACAAAAAATGGACTTTACGAATGGGTTGTGATGCCATTCGGCCTCACCAACGCCCCGAGCACTTTTATGAGGTTGATGAACGAGGTTCTCAAACCTTTCTTGGGAAAGTTTGTTGTCGTATACTTAGACGACATCTTGATCTACAGTCGATCCTTAGAGGAACATCTCGAACATTTGCGGCACGTATTTGAAACGCTAAGGGAACAGAAACTTTATGGAAAGCGGGAGAAGTGTACTTTCCTAGTCGAGAGTCTTGTCTTTCTCGGCTATGTTGTTTCGAAAGAAGGAGTTTTGGTCGACCAAGAAAAGATCGCGGCAATCAAGTCGTGGCCGACCCCAAAGACAATCACGGAGGTACGATCATTTCATGGCCTCGCTTCTTTTACCGACGATTCATACGGGACTTTAGCACCATCTCCGATCCGATCACGGAGTGTCTAAAAAAGGAACCTTTGCATGGAACGAGGCGGCCCAAAGGCTTTTGAAAAATTAAAGGAAAGTTATGTGAAGCGCCGATTTTGACGTTACCCGATTTTTCACAACCGTTTGAGGTGGAATGCGGCGCTAGCGGAGTTGGAATCGGGCGTACTTATTCAAAGAGGCCGTCCCATCGCCTATTTTTAGGAGAATGTAATTGGCGCCCGAGTGAATTATTTTACTTACGACAAGGAGTTATATGCTATCGTGAGAGCACTCGATCATTGGAGTCACTATTTACGTTCAAACATTTCGTGTTACATTCGGATCACGAGTCGTTGAAATACATCAACGGACAAAGCAAGCTAAGCCCGAGACATGCAAAATGGGTGGAATTTCTACAATCTTTTCACTTTTCATCCAAGTACAAAGACAGGAAGAGTAATATAGTGGCGGATGCACTATCAAGACGGTATGCCTTACTGTCGATTCTAGATGTTCGTTTGTTGGGATTCGAGACTTTGAAAGATCATTACAATGACGATTTGGACTTGGGAAATTTCTAACCATTGCAAAACGGCCCCGTACGAGGAATTTGTTTTACAGGATGGCTTTCTTTTCAAGGGAAATAAATTATGTGTGCCGAGACATACAATTCGGGAATTGCTAGTTCGGGAGGCGCACGGAGGAGGACTAGCCGGTCATTTCGGCTCGGCAAGATCAGAGGTCTTTGAAAGAACATTTCTTCGGCCAAAGATGTATGGTGACGTGAGCACAATCGTGAGTAAATGCGTCACTTGTCACATGATGAAAAGTTCGTTCAAGTCGAGTACATACATGCCGTTGCCAATACCGTTACGACCATGGGAGGATGTCTCGATGGATTTTATTGTGGCTTTACCTCGTACTCAACGAGGCAAAGACTCGATCATGGTGGTCGTCGACCGTTTTTGAAAATGGCTCACTTTATAGCATGCCACAAACCGATGATGCAAGCAATGTGGCGGACTTGTACTTAGGAAATAGTTCGTTTACACGGAGTTCCAAAACTATCGTGTCGGATCGAGATTCCAAATTTCGAGTTATACGGAATACTTTATGGAGAAAAGTGGGTACTAAACTCCTATTCAAGACTTCACATCACCCACAAACCGATGGACAGACCGAGGTGACTAATCGAACCTTGGGAGCGTTATTGCGAGGATTGGTGAATAAAACACAAAAGGATTGGGACGTTAAACTTGCTCATGCGGAATTCGCATACAACCGATCACCCGGTTATGCCACGGCCCATTCACCTTTTGAAGTAGTATACGGAATAAATCCGCACATGCCATTGGATTTGATTCCCTTGCCGAGCAACGAATTGGTTCACAAAGACGCCGAATCAAAACTCAAATCAATGATGAAGTTACATGAAAAGATACGGGAACGGATTAAAGAAGTGAATGAAATTTACAAACGGAAGTCGAACAAAAATAAAAAAGCGAGATTATTTGATGTTGGCGACTTAGTTTGGATACATTTGAGAAAAGAAAGATTCCCAAGCAAACGAAAGAACAAATTGATGCCGAGGGCCGAAGGTCCTTACAAAATTGTGGGAAAAGTGAACGACAACGCATACAAAGTCGAACTTCCGGGCAAATACGGAGTACACGCGACATTCAACGTAGGTGATCTCTCGCCTTACCTTGACGACGATGGCATTACGGAATTGAGGTCAATTCCTTTCAAAGAAGGAGGGAAGGATACGATATCTAATATTCCAATCGAAGAAGCTCCAATAAAAATCGACATCCACGACGATGCAAATTCGCATGGCCATGCATCATTATACTTGGGAGAAAAGAATACGCGGATTGGAGTTACGTTGTTAATCGGAACAGGAGTAACGTAAAACTCGACGACGGAATCGGTCCGAAAGCATGAAAATTCGGCCAAGACATGCTTGAAAGGGACCTCACTTGACTTCATATCTTTGACAAGATAATGAAGATATTTTCCTTCCCCACCATGATAACAAACGGCCGAAACAACAAGATTTGAAGAAGACTTTCATCCTTCATGTCCTTGTCCCTCATGTCATAATCACCTATATAATTCCAAAGAGGTTGATATCATACAAAATCCTCCTAATCACTTGGTATATTCGGCCGATTTGAAGCTTGCAAGAAAGGACAATTTGTGAAGACTTTCATCAAGGATCTTCTTCATGTCACCATCACCTTAATAAAGTCCAAGATTTCTTCATGTCTCAATCAACATAAAATCCAAGATGCTTGGTATCTACTTGGATATTTTCGGCCGATTAGGATGTTACTAGGAAGTTTCGTTTTCTCGTTTTGTTGTATTTTCTTACGGTTGGAAACTACTATATATAGTAGTGCTCGTTGTATTTGTAAACCATCTTGAATCTTGAAAGTAATAAACCTTGTATTTCTTTGAAATATACGTTGAACGAGTTCAACAAACTTTAGTTATTGTTTCGACGCGTCTCGAGATTTTAACTTGATCAATTCTCAATAGGTCTTGGGAAGAGATTACCTTTATCGAGTTATAGGTCTAGTTCGATAAAACACATTCAAATCCATACACTATCCTACATCACGGCCGAAAACCGTATAATTTCGGCCACCACCTTGTACTTTTGATCGATATTTTGATACTTGTCCAAACGTAATAACCTTCCGTTGTATTTCATACGCTTTACGTACACTTACATACGTAATTCGTATCAAGTTTAGTACCCACTTTTCTCCATAAAGTATTCCAGAAGTAACTCAGAAATTTAGAATCTCGATCCGACACGATAGTTTTTGGAACTCCGTGTAAACGAACTATTTCCCGGAAGTATAAGTCCGCCACATTGCTTGCATCATCGGTTTTGTGGCATGCTATAAAGTGAGCCATTTTCGAAAAACGGTCGACGACCACCATGATCGAGTCTTTGCCCCGTTGAGTACGAGGTAAAGCAACAATAAAGTCCATCGAGACATCCTCCCATGGTCGTAAAGGTATTGGCAACGGCATGTATGTACTTGGCTTGAACGAACTTTTCATCATGTGACAAGTGACGCATTTACTCACGATTGTGCTCACGTCACCATACATCTTTGGCCAAAAGAAATGCTCTTTTAGCACCTCTACGGTCTTAGCCGAGCCGAAATGACCGGCTAGTCCTCCTCCGTGCGCCTCCCGAACTAGTAATTCCCGAATTGTATGTCTCGGCATACATAATTTATTTCCTTTGAAAAGAAAGCCATCCTGTAAAACAAATTCTCCGTACGGGCCCGTTTTACAACGGTTGAAAATTTCTCCGAAGTCCAAATCGTCACTGTAATGATCTTTCAAAGTCTTGAACCCCAACAAACGAACATCTAGAATCGACAGTAAGGCATACCGTCTTGATAGTGCATCCGCCACTATATTACTCTTACCGTCTTTGTACTTGGATGAAAAGTGAAAAGATTGCAAAAATTCCACCCATTTTGCATGTCTCGGACTTAGCTTGCTTTGCCCGTTGATGTATTTCAACGACTCGTGATCCGAATGTAACACGAAATGTTTCGAACGTAAATAGTGACTCCAATGATCGAGTGCTCTCATGATAGCATAGAACTCCTTGTCGTAAGTACAATAATTAACTCGAGCGCCACTTAATTTTTCCGAAAAATAGGCGATGGGGCGGCCTCCTTGAATAAGTACTGCCCCGATTCCAACTCCACTAGCGTCGCATTCCACCTCAAATGGTTGCGAAAAATCGGGTAACGTTAAAATTGGTGCTTCACATAACTTTCCTTTTAATTTTTCAAAAGCCTTTTGGGCCACCTCGTTCCATGCAAATGTTCCTTTTTTAAGACACTCCGTGATCGGACTGGAGATGGTGCTAAAGTCCCGTATGAATCGTCGGTAAAAAGAAGCGAGGCCATGAAATGATCGTACCTCCGTGATTGTTTTTGGGGTCGGCCAAGACTTGATTGCCGCGATCTTCTCTTGGTCCACCGAAACTCCTTCTTTAGAAATGACATAGCCGAGAAAGACAAGACTCTCGACTAGGAAAGTACACTTCTCCCGCTTTCCATAAAGTTTCTGTTTCCTTAGAGTTTCAAACACGTACCGGAAATGTTCGAGATGCTCCTCTAAGGATCGACTGTAGATCAAAATGTCGTCTAAGTATACGACAACAAAATTTCCCAAGAAAGGTTTGAGAACCTCGTTCATCAATCTCATGAAAGTGCTCGGGGCATTAGTGAGGCCGAATGGCATCACAACCCATTCGTAAAGTCCATTCTTTGTTTTAAATGCCGTCTTCCATTCGTCTCCCTCTCGCATGCGAATTTGATGATATCCGCTCTGTAAATCAACTTTTGAAAATATAACCGAGCCATGCAACTCGTCTAACATGTCGTCTAGTCTCGGGATGGGGAACCGATACTTGACGGTGATGTTATTCACGGCTCTACTGTCAATACACATTCGCCATGATCCGTCTTTTTTTGGTACAAGTAGGACTGGAACCGCACACGGACTTAAACTTTCTCGGACATATCCGTGACTCATGAGCTCATCAATCTGACGTTGTAGTTCTTTGGTTTCTTCGGGATTACAACGATACGCCGCTTTGTTCGGTAATGGAGCTCCTGGTACAAGATCAATTTGGTGTTCGATTCCGCGGATAGGTGGTAATCCCACCGGCAAATCTTCAGGAAATACATCCGCGAACTCGTGTAACAGTGTATCTATTTCTCCTTCGTGGTGTGATTTGGTAGCAAGGTTTCGAAATTCTTTGATCATCATCAAATAAACACGTTCGCCATCGTCAATGGCGTTTTCGACTTCTTTTTCGTTTGCAAGCATCGTAAGTTTCGGCCCTTCGATTTTTTTTGAACTCATTGTTCGGATAGCTTGAGGTGACATAGGTTTAAAAACAATTTTTTTACCTTTGTCACGTAACTCATATTCGTTACTCCTCCCTCGATGTAGTACGTCCCGATCAAATAACCAAGGTCTTCCCAATAATACGTGACATGCGTCCATCGGTAGTACATCGCATGTAATATCATCACATACGAACCCATGGTGAGTCCGACCTTCACTTGTCTTGATACTTTCACCTTATTCCCATCATCGAGCCAATGGAGTGCATACGGCTTTGGATGAGCCGTGGTGATTAATCCGAGCTTTCGATCAAAAAACCTACTGCCAGACGACCCGACCGTGCTCCAGGACACGGTCGAGTCAATGCCGAGTCACTGTCGGTCGAGTCGCTGTCAGACGGCCTTGTCACGCCGCGACCGTGTCGCGTAGCACGGTCGAGTCATTGCCGAACGTCCCTGTCACGCCGCGCCCGTGCCGAGTCACTGTCGGACGAGTCACTGTCGGACGAGTCACTGTCGGACGTCGTTGTCGCGCCGCGACCGTGTCAAGCGGACACGGTCGAGTCCCTGCCGGCGCCTGCCGACCGCGCCGCGGCCGTGTCACGGGACACGGTCGAGTCCTGCCGACAGCCCACATATTTTATACACTTTTGTGTATTTTTGACTTCTCTTTTCCTTTTTACATATTTTAGGGATTATGTTTTCCCCATTTTGTGATTTTATGTTCCTTGTTTGTATTTTATTTTATTTGTTTTGATTATTCAAAGATTTTATAAATCTTTGAATTATTTTCTTTTTTTTTGTTTGATTCCTTAGACTTAGACTACATCCCCTATAAGTAGTCTTTGATTATCACTTGTAACATAATGTATTATGAATGTTGAATGAGAAAGAAAACACTTTGTGTTTCTATCATTGGTAAATGATTTTTACCGAAACTTGATTTTTATTCGACGCGTTTTCGAGTATTAATCCGATTGATTCTCAATAGGTCTTGAGAAGAAATCACCTTATCGAGTTATAGGTCTAATTCGATAAACTCTTGTTCTTGATCGTTCAAGTCTTCTTGTTCGATATTTTTATCACTTTTCCGATATTACTTCCATTTTTCATTTGTTCGAATTTTCCTCGTCATATTCGATATTACATCACAAGATACATCCAAAACACCCCTACTCGTAAAAAGCCTTCCGCTATCATACACCTACATATACTCCGACCGATATGTATCCACCTCTCCCCGGAGAATTCGTATCATAAGTGGTATCGGAGCCCAGGGTCATCTCCTTGGGCGATTTCTTCAAAGATTTTTTTTTTTTTTTTTTTTTTGTCGAAGAAAATATCTCTTGATTCTTGTCATCGTAAACCACACCTGAATTTCTTAATTCAGTTAAGGTTCTTGATCTTTCAACCAAATGGAGTTCAACGATATTTATCTCTTGGCGATATTACGCGACGCATTACACAGCGTACCGGAGTTCATGGGACATTCCGATCCAGAAGCAGGTGTTGATTGGCTCCACGTTTGTGAGGAGTTTTTCAACCACAATTCAATTCCAGTAGACCGCCGAGTCTCGTTGGCGACAAAACGCCTTCGTGGTCGCACCTCGACACAGTGGCGTAAATTGAAAACCGATCGTTTACACCAAGGTAAACCCAAACTAAGAGACTGGAACAAATTCATAAAACACTTTACTCGGAAATTCATCCCCACAAATTCTCACCGCCACGATCCACCAACGGCACCACTCCGAAATTGCGAAGTTCGGCGCCACCCCGCCACCAACCTTCGATCTAAGGTTTATCCCCATCGAAGAATTTACAGAAAGCCATTTTTCGATGAAGACGATGTCCCTACCACCGTTTTCGATGGAGTAGACGAGACAGAGGTTTCAATGCCGCAATACAACGAAGAAAGTGAGTTGAGCCATGTTTCCATAATTAACGAACTTGGAACTTGCTATTATGAGCATGAACCAATCAGTTGTGTTGGTCAAATTGACCAAAACGGAATTGATGGGTCGAAGGAATTATTCACACAAATGGGACCTTTTAAAGTTGTGGAAGACAAAATTGAGCTTGGTACTAAAATTGATCGGTTAAAAGAAAACGACAATTTTGGGCCCAAATTTCATATCGACTCAGTTTCTGGTGATCGACTTATTGTCTTGGATGATTACCAAATTGAGGTTAGTAAAATATTTTGTGATGGACCATTATTGGAGGAGCCCAACAATATTGAAACGGAGAGTTGGTCAGATTATGACGGACCGCCAGCATTTGATGAGGATGATGAATGTTGAATGAGAAAGAAAACACTTTGTGTTTCTATCATTGGTAAATGATTTTTACCGAAACTTGATTTTTATTCGACGCGTTTTCGAGTATTAATCCGATTGATTCTCAATAGGTCTTGGGAAGAGATTACCTTATCGAGTTATAGGTCTAATTCGATAAACTCTTGTTCTTGATCGTTCAAGTTTTCTTGATCGATATTTTTATCACTTTCCCGATATTACTTCCATTTTTCATTTGTTTGAATTTTCATCGTCATATTCGATATTACATCACAAGATACATCCAAAACACCCCTACTCGTAAAAAGCCTTCCGCTATCATACACCTACATATACTCCGACCGATACGTATCCACCTCTCCCCGGATAATTCGTATCATAAGTGGTATCGGAGCCCAAGGTCATCTCCTTGGGCGATTTATTCAACGAAATTTTTTTGTTGAGATTAGCGCAGTCAGAAGAAAACAAAGTTTCCCGTGGATTCGACCGTTGGATCGTCACGAAATTTTGACAAGAACAATACAACTCATTGAACTACAGTCTGAACGGTGGAGATCAAATTCTTTGATCATCTTCTTGGCTCATTCTTCACGGATTTCTTGGCAAATTTTCTGTCCGATTTCTTATCAAGAACTATCTCTTAATTCTTGTTATGGATTTCTCCGAGCTCGATTTCTTGATGAAACTCCGTGGCGCACTAAATGGCTTACCGGAGCAACGTATGCAAGAAAGACGCAGAGACGATGCCAACGATATTGATTTCTTGGCCAAATTCCGCAGATACCGAATTTCATGGAGATGGTAATCCAGATGCATGCATAGATTGGCTCCATGCTTGTGAGGAGCACTCGGACTTCAAGGCTGCCCCAATCAACCGCCGCGTTTATTTGGTGACAAAGCGCCTCCGTGGTAGCGCCGCCTTACAGTGGCAAAAATTGAAACAGTCTCGTTCACAACAACGTAAGCCTAAAATTACAGATTGGCAAAAATTCGGAAAATATTTCAAGCGAAGGTTCAAAGCCACATCTTACCACCGATCGTTGTTTCCCCACCACCAATCCTTTGGCCGCCGCGCCGACCTTCGATCAAAGATTTTTTTTTCATCGAAGTATTTCCAACAAAGTTTTTTTTGATGAAGACGATGTCCCTACCACCATTTTCAATGAAGTAGACGAGACAGAGTTTTCAACGGAGCAATTCAACGAAGAAGATGAGTTGAGCCGTGTCTCCCTAGTCGACGAACCCGGATCTTGCTACTTTGAGCATGAGCCAGTTGGTTGTGTTGGCAAATTTGACCAAGACGGACCAACTTATGTTAATGATGAGGAACCAGTTGTTGAAGAGGAATCCGTAATAAATCCTGTGTTTTCCATTCTTGATGGTGAAACCGATGTGGAATTATCGGTGTTTCCAATTCTGGAGGATGAACCCGATGTGAAATTAACCGTGCGTCCCATTTCAGATGTCCACTCATTTTATGATATCAGTATTACCTGGCGGAGTAATTATTATTATTTTATTAATAATGATAGTTATTTTGTTGGTGATTCTCGAGGGGGCCCCACTACCTATCGTCTCAAGATTTTGGGCCATGTACGTACTGCGGACATTTTTGAGATCAAGTACTTAGAAGCTTTAATTAATTATCTTGACGACGAAGGAAGTTCGGAATTGAGGACAATTCCCTTTAAAGGGGGAGGGGATGATACGGAATTTAATAGTCCGAATAAAGAAACCGAAGCAAGAATCGACGTTAAAGGCCTTACAACGCGCCATGCACGTGCGACTATATTTTTAGGCGAGAAAACGGACACAAGCCGGAAAATGACACAACTGTAGGAAAATGTCACAACCTGTAGGAAAATGTCACAACCTGTAGGAAAATGTCACCTGTAGGAAAATGCCGAGCACTGCAGGAAAATTCACCAACGGCAGGAAAAATCAACTCCTGCCGAATCGGCGAGCACTGCCGGCCGGACCGGCCGTGTCGTCGACACGGCCGTGCACTCGTCGAAGCGTCAGTCGCACGCCCGGGACTCGGCCGTGTTATGCAGCACGGTCGAGTCGAACTATGCCGGATAAGCGAAACCTGCGCGGACGACCCGGCCGTGCTCCGAGGACACGGTCGAGTCAATCTTGAGTCACTTTGTCGGTCAGTCGCCGCTGACGGCCTTGTCACGCGGCCGTGTCGCCTAGCACGGCCGAGTCATTGCCGAACGTCCTGTCACGCGCGCCGTGCCGAGTCAGCTGTCGGACGAGTCACCGTCGGACGAGTCAGCATCGGACGTCGTTGTCGTGCGCGACCGTGTCAAGCGGACACGGTCGAGTCCCTGCCGGCGCCTGCCGACCGCGCCGCGGCCGTGTCACGGGACACGGTCGAGTCCTGCCGACAGCCCACATATTTTATACACTTTTGTGTATTTTTGACTTCTCTTTTCCTTTTTACATATTTTAGGGATTATGTTTTCCCCATTTTGTGATTTTATGTTCCTTGTTTGTATTTTATTTTATTTGTTTTGATTATTCAAAGATTTTATAAATCTTTGAATTATTTTCTTTTTTTTTGTTTGATTCCTTAGACTTAGACTACATCCCCTATAAGTAGTCTTTGATTATCACTTGTAACATAATGTATTATGAATGTTGAATGAGAAAGAAAACACTTTGTGTTTCTATCATTGGTAAATGATTTTTACCGAAACTTGATTTTTATTCGACGCGTTTTCGAGTATTAATCCGATTGATTCTCAATAGGTCTTGGGAAGAGATTACCTTATCGAGTTATAGGTCTAATTCGATAAACTCTTGTTCTTGATCGTTCAAGTTTTCTTGATCGATATTTTTATCACTTTCCCGATATTACTTCCATTTTTTATTTGTTTGAATTTTCATCGTCATATTCGATATTACATCACAAGATACATCCAAAACACCCCTACTCGTAAAAAGCCTTCCGCTATCATACACCTACATATACTCCGACCGATACGTATCCACCTCTCCCCGGATAATTCGTATCAGAGACCATCTCGCTTGATGCCACGTTTGTACAACTTCCACCGTCAATGATCAAGCTACACCATTTCTCTCCGACACGACACTTCGTGTGAAAGATTTGATCTCGTTGTTCTATGTCACTCGGGGCCGCCTTCGTTTGTAACATGCGAAGGACGAGGTTCGTGTCATAGTTCGGGGCATCGTATGCCTCGCAATCTTCTTCTTCTTCGTCGGCTTCCAAGTTAAAGACGTCTCCAATTCTTTCTTCTTCGGCTAGTAATTCTTCTCGGACGGCTATGGCTTCTCGTAACGTCACTATTCTCCGATTTGGACAAGCACTTTGATAGTGTCCAAATCCTTGACATTTGAAACACCGGACTTTAGATAGGCTTGTTTCTTTTGGTGTGATAGGAGTTTTGGGAATGGTAGTAACGGGTGGACTTGTGGTGACAGTTTTTGGAAACGAGCTAGAACTCGCGCCAAAGTTGGTATTTCCGTATTTAGATGGGAATTCAGATTTAGAAAGTTTTGTCTTGTTTTTGATTTTCCAACTTTATGCAAAGTCCGCATAAAGTATCAAAGTTGGAATAGGGGTAGAGTTCTATGGAATTAGCAATATTTTTATTCAAACCTCGTAGGAAACGGGACATCCGTAATTCTTCGCTTTCTTCAAGTTCTCCCATCAAGGATAAGTTTTCAAACTCCTCGATGTACTCCTCGACACTTAGCTTTCCTTGCGTGAGGTCAGAAATTTTTCGATACAAACTCAACTTGTGTGTAGCCGGGACATATCTTTTTCGTAATTTCTTTTTTAGGGAATCCCACGAACGTATCTTCTCCTTACCGGCACGAACTCGTTGTGTCTTCATTCGCTCAAACCAAAGGGAAGCTCCCTTTCCAAGTTTGAGAATCGCGTACTTGCATCGTACCTCGTCATTGAGATACTTGAACTCAAACATTCGTTCAATTTTCCTTTCCCACTCCAAATAAGCCTCGGGATCGGTGCCGCCTACGAACTCCGGAAGTTCGCTTGTTTTGTATTCATCCGCATGTCGTGGTGCATGCATGGTGTCGTACCCTCGTCGTGCATGGATTCGGGGCTCCGGTAAGCCGCGAAGAACGTCACGTAGTTGTGCTACTTCTTCATCGGTGAATGCCATCTTCTTGAGTAACGTCGACAACCGTGAGACAAATGGCTCCGATACCACTTATGATACGAATTACGTATGTAAGTGTACGTAATGCGTATGAAATACAACGGAAGATTATTATGTCTTGACAAGTATCAAAGTATCAATCAAAATTACAAGGTGGTGGCCGAATTTTAGTGGGTTCGGCCGTGAAGTAGTATGATACATGGATTTGGATGTGTTTTATCGAATTAGACCTATAACTCGATAAAGATAATCTCTTCTCAAGACCTATTGAGAATTGATCAAGTTAAAATCTCGAGACGCGTCGAAACAATAACTAAAGTTTTGTTGAACTCGTTCAACGTATATTTCAAAGAAATACAAGGTTTATTGATTTTCAAGATGCTTACAAATACAACAAATACTACTATATATAGTAGTTTCCAACCATAAATACAACAAAACAAGAAAATGAAACTTCCTAGCATGCTACCATTCGGCCGAAACATCCAAGGAGGGGATATCAAGCATCTTGGATTTATTATGGTGATTATGACATGAAGAAAATCTTTGATGAATCTTGAACTTATTATGGTGATTGTGACATGAAGAAAATCTTTGATGAAAGTCTTCACCAAATATCATCTCTTGGCCGATTTGAAGGAAGGTGGGGAAGGAGGATATCTTCAAGCATCTTGACAAATCATGAGTCCCTTTCAAGCATGATATGGCCGAAATTTCCATGCTTTTGGATCGATTCCGTCGTCAAGTTTTACGTTACTCCGGTTCCGATTAACAACGTAACTCCAATCCACGTGCTCTTTTCTCCCAAGTATGATGATGCATGGTCATGCGAATTTGTATCGTCGTGGATGTCGATTTTTATTGGAGCTTCTTCGATTGGAATATTTGATATCGTATCACATACCCATGCATACAAAGTCTTGAAGATTTGTCAAAGATCCCTTCCACCTACATCACTACACAAATCGGCCCCTCCCCTACATCATGAAGATTTTTATTTATTATTTTTCTTTTTCAAAGTCTTCATGTGTATCCACACCTTGTCCCATGATTGAAAATTTCTCCACCCACACTAACTTCACATTTCGGCCCCTCCCCCCATGTTCAAAGTTTTGAATGACTTTGTCCCCATGTTGAAAGGGACTTCTCCCTCCCATACATCAAGTGATACCCCCATTATAATTTTCAAAGTCTTCACATGTGAAGACTTGTCCCCACCCCTTTTTTTTAGTTTCAATTTTTGTCACTTTCAAAACTTGTCCCCATCACAATCTTCACATCTTTGATCTTGTCCCTATGAAGATTTTTCTCCACCCTCACCAACACCAAATTCGCCCCCCCCCCCCCCTTGTTATTTAAAAATGTTGTTTTTCTTTTTTATAGTTTAATAGGTAGTAATCTTTGTTTTGTAACTCCTATTTAAAGGGGAGTATTTTCGGCTTGTAAAAAATATTATGAATGAATTTGAATGTTGTGAAAGAATACACTTTGTATTTATAACCTTGGTAAATGATTTTTACCGAAACTTGATTTTTATTCGACGCATTTTCGAGTATTAATCCGATTGATTTTCAATAGGTCTTGAGAAGAAATCTCTTATCGAATTATAGGTCTAATTCGATAAACCTTTGTTCTTGATCGTTCAAGTCTTCTTGATCGATATTGTTATTTTATCCGATATTTCATCCATATTCATACACTCGAATTATCATATTCACAAAAAGCCTGATACGAAGCCGACTACTCCAAGCGAAGAAGATGAAGTAAGAATTGACGTAAAACACCTCGACCGCACTACAACCTACTTAGGCGAGAAAACAGAAACGAGGCACGGAGTTACCTTGATAGTCGGAATTGGAGTAACTTAAACAAAAGACAAATAGCATCTTGGGGAGGGAAAAAGGATCAAGTGGCAACTAAACAAAATGATACGATATCTAATATTCCAATCGAAGAAGCTCCAATAAAAATCGACATTCACGACGATACAAATTCGCATGGCCATGCATCATTATACTTGGGAGAAAAGAATACGCGGATTGGAGTTACGTTGTTAATCGGAACCGGAGTTACGTAAATATGGCGACGGAATTAACATCGGAATCGGTCCGAAACATGGATGTTCGGCCGATTGGTCCACAAAGCTTGAAGATTTGTCAAGCATCCTTTTTTTATGGCAAAATCACCAAAACTTTTATCTTATTCAAATTTGTGAAGATATCCTTCCCCACCCTTTGAAATTTGCGGCCCAAGCATGATGAAAGGGAATCATCAAAAGTCTTCATATCTTGCCAAATCAAGAAGATCTCCTCCTTCCCCACCTTGAAGAATCGGCCGAACATGCTAAGGGATGGAGACTTGCATTTTCGTTTTTTTCTTGTTGTTTTTGTATCATTATCCTTGTATACTACTATATATAGTAGTCCATTTGGTGATTGTAAGATATCTTGAAAGTAATAAACCTTGTATTTCCTTGAAATATACGTTGAACGAGTTCAACAAACTTTAGTTATTGTTTCGACGCGTCTCGAGATTTTAACTTGATCAATTCTCAATAGGTCTTGGGAAGAGATTACCTTTTATCGAGTTATAGGTCTAGTTCGATAAAACACATCAAAATCCGTACTTCACACTACCTCACGGCCGAACCCCATACAAATTCGGCCACCCTTAGTAAAATTCAAGTGATACTTTGATACTTGTTAAACTTCCGTTGTTGATACGAATTACGTGAGTAATGCGTATAAACACAACGGAAGATTAACAAATTTACAATATGGATCAAAAATTACAAAGGTGATGGACGAATTTAATGGGATTCGGCCGTGATATAGTATGATGTACGGAGTTTGGTGTGTTTTTATCGAACTAGACCTATAACTCGATAAAAGGGTAATCTCTTCCCAAGACCTTTTGAGAATTGATCAAGTTAAAATCTCGAGACTCGTCGAAACAATAACTAAAGTTTGTTGAACTCGTTCAACGTATATTTCAAAGGAAATACAATGTTTATTATGATTCTCGATATGTTACAAATACAACGAGCACTACTATATATAGTAGTTTATAACCGAAAGAAAATACAACAAAACGAGAAAACGAACTTCCTAGCAACATCATTTCGGCCGAAAATCCAAGGGTGAGATATCAAGTCTTTTGGTGTTATTAGGTGAAAGGGACATGAAGCAATCTTGGTCTTTGATGGTGACATGAAGTAGAACAAAATATCCTCCCTTGCACTTGCTTCCAATCGGCCGAACTTTAGGAGGATTTGGTGTTTGATTTGATGAAGATATCTTGATGGTGACATGAAGAAGAAAGTCTTCACTCCATCTACAAGCTTCGGCCGTTTGTGTCATGGTGGGGAAGGAGGTGATCTTCATTTATTTTGTGAAAGATATGAAGACAAAGTGTCCCTTTCAAGCATGTTTTCGGCCGATCTACATGCTTTCGGACCGATCCGTCGTCGAATTCTACGTTACTCGATTCCGATTAGATTAACAACGTAACTCCAATCCGTTTAACATTTTCTCCTAAGTATAACGATGCATGGCCATGCGAATTTGCATCATCATGGATGTCGATTTTTATCGGAGTTTCTTCGGTTGGAATATTAGGTATCGTATCATTCCCTCCGTCTTTGAAAGGAATTGACCTCAATTCCGCAATGCCATCGTCGTCAAGATAAGGTGAGAGATCACCTACGTTGAATGTCGCGTGTACTCCGTATTCGCCCGGAAGTTCGACTTTGTATGCGTTGTCGTTCACCTTTTCCACAATTTTGTACGGACCCTCGGCTCTCGGCATCAATTTGTTCTTCCGTTTGCTTGGGAATCTTTCTTTTCTCAAATGTATCCAAACCAAGTCGTCAACATCAAATAATCTCGCCTTTTTATTTTTGTTCGACTTCCGTTTGTATATTTCATTTACTTCTTTAATCCGTTCCCGTATCTTTTCATGTAACTTCACCATTGATTTGAGTTTTGCTTCGGCGTCTTTGTGAACCAACTCGTTGCTCGGTAAGGGAATCAAGTCCAATGGCAAGTGCGGATTTAATCCGTATACCACTTCAAAAGGTGAATGGGCCGTGGCATAACCGGGTGATCGGTTGTATGCGAATTCCGCATGAGCAAGTTTAACGTCCCAATCCTTCTGTGTTTTATTTACCAACCCTCGTAATAATGCTCCCAAGGTTCGATTAGTTACCTCGATGCATCGTCGGTTTGCGGGTGATGTGAAGTCTTGAATAGGAGTTTAGTACCTACTTTCCTCCATAAAGTATTCCGAGTAACTCGAAATTTGGAATCTCGATCCGACACGATAGTTTTTGGAACTCCGTGTAAACGAACTACTTCCCGGAAGTACAAGTCCGCCACATTGCTTGCATCATCGGTTTTGTGGCACGCGATAAAGTGAGCCATTTTCGAAAAACGGTCGACGACCACCATGATCGAGTCCTTGCCTCGTTGAGTACGAGGTAAAGCCACAATAAAATCCATCGAGACATCCTCCCACGGTCGTAACGGTATTGGCAACGGCATGTATGTACTCGACTTGAACGAACTTTTCATCATGTGACAGGTTACGCATTTGCTCACGATTGTGCTTACGTCACCATACATTTTCGGCCAAAAGAAATGTTCTTTTAGCACCTCTACAGTCTTGGTCGAGCCGAAATGACCGGCTAATCCTCCTCCATGCGCCTCCCGAACTAGCAATTCCCGAATTGTATGTCTCGGCACACATAATTTATTTCCCTTGAAAAGAAAGCCATCCTGTAAAACAAATTCCTCGTACGGGGCCGTTTTACAACGGTTAAAAATTTCCCCGAAGTCCAAATCGTCGTTGTAATGATCTTTCAAAGTCTCGAACCCCAACAAACGAACATCTAGCATCGACAGTAAAGCATACCGTCTCGATAGTGCATCCGCCACTACATTACTCTTCCCGTCTTTGTACTTGGATGAAAAGTGAAAAGATTGTAAAAATTCCACCCATTTGGCATGCCTCGGGCTTAACTTACTTTGTCCGTTGATGTATTTCAACGACTCATGATCCGAATGCAGCACGAAATGTTTCGAACGTAGATAATGACTCCAATGATCGAGTGCTCTTACGATAGCATAGAACTCCTTGTCGTAAGTACAATAATTCACTCGGGCGCCACTTAACTTTTCCGAAAAATAGGCGATGGGACGGCCTCTTTGAATAAGCACTGCCCCGATTCCAACTCCGCTAGCGTCGCATTCTACCTCAAACGGTTGTGAAAAATCGGATAACGTCAAAATCGGCGCCTCACATAATTTCCCCTTCAAATTTTCAAAAGCCTTTTGGGCCGTCTCGTTCCAAGCAAAGGTTCCCTTTTTCAGACACTCCGTGATCGGACTGGAGATAGTGCTGAAGTCCCGTATGAATCGTCGGTAAAAAGAAGCGAGGCCATGAAACGACCGTACCTCCGTGATTGTCTTTGGGGTCGGCCACGACTTGATTGCCGCGATCTTCTCTTGGTCGACCGAAACTCCGTCTTTCGAAACAACATAGCCGAGAAAGACAAGACTCTCGACTAGGAAAGTACACTTCTCCCATTTTCCATAAAGTTTTTGTTCCCTTAGCGTCTCAAACACGTACCGCAAATGTTCGAGATGTTCTTCTACGGACCGACTGTAGATCAAAATGTCGTCTAAGTACACGACAACAAACTTTCCCAAGAAAGGTTTAAGAACCTCGTTCATCAACCTCATAAAAGTGCTCGGGGCGTTGGTGAGGCCGAATGGCATCACAACCCATTCGTAAAGTCCATTCTTTGTTTTAAACGCCGTTTTCCATTCGTCTCCCTCTCGCATGCGGATTTGATGGTATCCGCTCCGTAAATCAACTTTGGAAAATATAACCGAGCCATGTAACTCGTCCAACATGTCGTCTAGTCTCGGGATGGGAAACCGATACTTGACGGTGATGTTATTCACGGCTCTCTGTCAATACACATTCGCCATGTTCCGTCTTTTTTGGCACAAGTAGAATCGGAACCGCACACGGACTTAAACTTTCTCGGACATATCCGTGATTCATGAGTTCATCAATTTGACGTTGTAGTTCTTTGGTTTCTTCGGGATTACAACGATACGCCGCTTTGTTCGGTAATGGAGCTCGGTATAAGATCAATCTGGTGTTCAATCCCGCGGATAGGTGGTAATCCTACCGGCAAGTCTTCGGGAAATACGTTCGAAAACTCGTGTAATAGTGCGTCTATCTCTTCCTCATGTTGCGATTTGGTGGCAAGATTTCGGACCTCTTTGATCATCATCAAATAAACACGTTCGCCATCGTCAATGGCGTGTTCGACTTCTTTCTCGTTTGCAAACATCGTAAGTTTCGGTCCTTCGACTTTTTTCGAACTCATCGTCCGGATAGCTTGAGGTGACATAGGTTTAAGAACAATTTTTTTACCTTTGTCACGTAACTCATACTCGTTACTCCTCCCTCGATGTAGTACGTCCCGATCAAATAACCAAGGTCTTCCTAATAACACGTGACATGCGTCCATCGGTAGTACATCGCATGTAATGTCATCGCCATACGAACCCATGGTGAGTCCGACCTTCACTTGTCTTGATACCTTCACTTTGTTCCCATCATCGAGCCAATGGAGTGCATACGGCTTAGGATGGGCCGTGGTGATCAAACCGAGTTTTGAAACCATCTCGCTTGATGCCACGTTTGTACAACTTCCACCGTCAATGATCAAGCTACACCATTTATCTCCGACCACGACACTTCGTGTGGAAGATTTGGTCCGTTGTTCTTCGTCACTTGGGGCGGCCTTCGTTTGTAACATGCGAAGGACAAGGTTCGTGTCATAGTTCGGGCATCGTATGCCTCGCATTCTTCTTCTTCTTCGTCGACTTCTAAGTTAAAAACATCTCCAACTCTTTCTTCTTGGCTAATAATTCCTCTCGGGCGGCTATGGCTTCTAGCGTTACAATCCTCCGATTTGGACAAGCACTTTGATAGTGTCCAAATCCTTGACATTTGAAACACCGGACTTTAGATAGGCTTGTTTCTTTTGGTGTGATAGGAGTTTTGGAAGGGTAGTAACGGGTGGCTTGTGGTGACGGGTTTTGGAAACGAGCTAGAACTCGCGCCAAAGTTGGTATTTCCGTATTTAGGTGGGAATTCGGGTTTAGAGAGTTTTGTTTTGTTTTGATTTTCCAACTTTATGCAAAGCCCGCATAAAGTATCGAAGTCTGAATAGGGTAGAGTTCCACTAATTAGCAATATTTTTGTTCAAACCTCGTAGGAAACGGGACATGCGCAATTCTTCGCTTTCTTCAAGTTCTCCCATCAAGGATAAGTTTTCAAACTCCTCGATGTACTCTTCGACACTTAGCTTTCCTTGTGTGAGGTCGAAATTTTTGATCTGAGACTTAGCTTGTGTGTAGCGGGACATATCTTTTCGTAGTTTCCTTTTAGGGAATCCCACGACGTATCTTCTCTTTTAAACCACGACTTCTTTGTGTCTTCATTCGCTCAAACCAAAGGGAAGCTCCCTTTCCAAGTTTGAGAATCGCGTACTTGCAACGTACCTCGTCATTGAGCTCCTTGAACTCAAACATTCGTTAAATTTTTCTTTCCCACTCCAAATAAACCTCAGGATCGGTGCCGCCTACGAACTCCGGAAGTTCGCTGGTCTTGTATTCATCCGCATGTCGTGGTGCATGCATGGTGTCATGTCCTCGTCGTGCATGGATTCTGGGCTCCGGTAAGCCGCGAAGAACGTCACGTAGTTGTGCTACTTCTTCATCGGTGAATGCCATCTTCTTGAGTAACGTCGAGACTGTGAGACAAATGTCTCTGATACCACTTATGATACGAATTACGTGAGTAATGCGTATAAACACAACGGAAGATTAACAAGTTTACAATATGGATCAAAAATTACAAAGGTGATGGACGAATTTAATGGGATTCGGCCGTGATATAGTATGATGTACGGAGTTTGGTGTGTTTTTATCGAACTAGACCTATAACTCGATAAAAGGGTAATCTCTTCCCAAGACCTTTTGAGAATTGATCAAGTTAAAATCTCGAGACTCGTCGAAACAATAACTAAAGTTTGTTGAACTCGTTCAACGTATATTTCAAAGGAAATACAATGTTTATTATGATTCTCGATATGTTACAAATACAACGAGCACTACTATATATAGTAGTTTATAACCGAAAGAAAATACAACAAAACGAGAAACGAACTTCCTAGCAACATCATTTCGGAAAATCCAAGGGTGAGATATCAAGTCTTTTGGTGTTATTAGGTGAAAGGGACATGAAGCAATCTTGGTCTTTGATGGTGACATGAAGTAGAACAAAATATCCTCCCTTGCACTTGCTTCCAATCGGCCGAACTTTAGGAGGATTTGGTGTTTGATTTGATGAAGATATCTTGATGGTGACATGAAGAAGAAAGTCTTCACTCCATCTACAAGCTTCGGCCGTTTGTGTCATGGTGGGGAAGGAGGTGATCTTCATTTATTTTGTGAAAGATATGAAGACAAAGTGTCCCTTTCAAGCATGTTTTCGGCCGATCTACATGCTTTCGGACCGATCCGTCGTCGAATTCTACGTTACTCCGATTCCGATTAAAAACGTAACTCCAATCCGTTTAACATTTTCTCCTAAGTATAACGATGCATGGCCATGCGAATTTGCATCATCATGGATGTCGATTTTTATCGGAGTTTCTTCGGTTGGAATATTAGGTATCGTATCAGTTGTATTTTATACGTATTACTTACGTAATTCGTATCATAAGTGGTATCAGAGACATTTGTCTCACAGTTCTCGACGTTACTCAAGAAGATGGCATTCACCGATGAAGAAGTAGCGCAACTACGTGACGTTCTTCGCGGCTTACCGGAGCCCAGAATCCAAGCACGGCGAGGACACGACGCCATGCATGCACCACGACATGCTGATGAATACAAGACCAGCGAACTTCCGAAGTTCGTAGGCGGCACCGATCCCGAGGTTTATTTGGAGTGGGAAAGAAAAATTGAACGAATGTTTGAGTTCAAGGATCTCAATGACGAGGTACGTTGCAAGTATGCGATTCTCAAACTTGGAAAGGGAGCTTCCCTTTGGTTTGAGCGAATGAAGACACAAAGAGTTCGTGCGGGAAAGAGAAGATACGTTCGTGGGATTCTCTAAAAAAGAAACTACGGAAAAGATATGTCCCGGCTACACACAAGTTGAGCTTGTATCGAAAAATTTCTGACCTCACGCAAGGAAAGCTAAGTGTCGAGGAGTACATCGAGGAGTTTGAAAACTTATCCTTGATGGGAGAACTTGAAGAAAGCGAAGAATTGCGGATGTCCCGTTTCCTACGAGGCTTGAACAAAAATATTGCTAATTCCGTGGAACTCTACCCCTATTCCGACTTTGATACCTTATGCGGACTTTGCATAAAGTTAGAAAATCAAAACAAAACAAACTTTCTAAACCCGAATTCCCATCTAAATACGGAAATACCAACT
>JAWKAU010000831.1:0-32000 GCA_033398695.1 Orobanche coerulescens
TTCCTCGAACAATCTCCAGAGTTGTCTGAGGAGGTCACGGCAATGGTTGGTGCTGTGGCCGGGACTCTTGTGGTAAGCACAATATTTATTGTGGTATAGATGACCATTGTCCCTTATCGCCTTTGGCTTGCTTAGCGGTTCGCGCCCCTTGATGGCGTAAAAAATGTGGGCCGGAGTTCGGTTGAACTTGTGGAGGAGATGGGCTTCCACGTCCTCGAAGGCCTTAAAATCACCGGGTGGCTTGGAGACCGCCTTGTTGGTTTTGACGATCGCCGTCTTTCGTACGAGAGGCGGCATCTCCTCGCCTAGGCGGAGGGTGAGAAGCCTCTGCCTGGCCAGAAAATCGGCAGCCTTAGCGCGGAAGATCACGTAGGTCGGGGGGATGTCCTTTGTGAGGTGTCTAAACATGGGTGAATGACCATAGAATCCCCCCAGGACCGAGTAGAGAGCGAGCTCGTCGCTAATGGGCTCACCGGTGAGGACTATTTCATCCACCCGGTCAATGTAATCTGCATCGGATTCGTCTTCCCCCTGCCTGATTTTCATCATGCGGTGGGGGCCCTCTGGTCTGGCGACCTTGGCAGCGAAGTATGACGTGAAGTCACTCGCCAGTTTCTCAAAGGAAATGATTGATCGCGGTGGTAGTGAGACGTACCACCTATGGGCCAGCTCGCCCAATGTTAACGGGAATATTCGGCACTTGGTCGCGTCTGATGCCCCACACCCAGTCATATAAATTCGGAACTTGCTTATGTGAGTCTCGGGGTCCGATCTCCCTTCACACAAAGGTGTTTTGGGAGGAGCAATCTTTGGTTGCACGGGGGCAAGCTCGATGTGGACCGCGAGTGGCTCAGTCGGTCTGATGATCTTTCTACTGGCGTTTGCCCCAGTTTCCATCAGCGCTTTCATCTCGTCGAGCTGGCGTTGCATAGCGGCCATCGCCGCGGCCTGGCTGCTCGCGGCTAGGCGCTCAGAGCGGGAGCTGAGGTGATCAAGCACTGATCCCCTGGCTCCGCTGTCGATGATGTCCTTTCCGCAGGGCTCGACTCTTCGGCGGATGGGGACCAAACGACTGACCTGTATTTGATTCGGAGTTGGGTATGCCGAACTCCTGGTGACGGACTCGGATTCCGTCATCTCATGGTTGGGGCCAGAATGCCCCGGTCGCCATGATGGATCGCTTCCTAAGCGACTGAAGACGGAACCGTCCCTCCTCGCGAGAGCCTTTTCTCGTGAATCAGGGCTTCTTGACGATCGCTAGACCAGTAACCCCTTGAGCTTCCGTTTGCCCGCACGACGGATAGCCGAGGGGGTTATAGCGGGCGCTGCGCATGCTCTCCGTCGCTCCCTTAGGATGGCCATAGCCTCCTCGATCTGTTCCGCGGTTTGGAACTGGTCGAGCGAGAGGCTGGGGCCGTCCCTCAGGGGCGTGATCGAGAGTCTCGCGTCGCCGCGGCTACCCTATGCCGTAGGCTGGGGCTCAGATTGAGATGGAATAAGGCGTCCGACGGATGGGAGAATGGCTCTCTTCGATGTGGTGGCAGACGTCATGATTGTGAAGGTTTTTCTTTGAAGAACAGTGAGTGTTTCTTCAAGTATATGCCCCAGAGAATAGTGAGTTTTCTTCGGGACGGTCGGAATGAAAATGAAGGTAGATTACCCCTTCTTCCTGCGCCAATTGTTGTTACCCAAAATATTATCCGGAGATGATATGCTGGAATGGTCGAGTTACAAACAAAATGCGAGAGCAAGTCCGTGGGGAAGTAAATAACACAAGATTTGCCGGGGTTGTTAGTCCCAGGCTTGAATGCTCTTGCGAGATATTATTAATACGAATTCTTGGGAGTACAAATATTAATGTTAGAGTACAATTACGATGAGTGTAAAGACCCTAGTTATCTTTGTTGTGCGGCGATTTATACGCCTCGATGGCGATCGGTATAAGGGCCGAGCGACCGAGTTCGCGACCAAATGAGCTACGACAAACTTGCCAAATCAAAGGTAGTCCACCTTCGAGTATCTAGCGATCGACTCCCAAGGCGATCGCCTTTTGGCACCTAGCGATCGACTCTGGTGCCCAACCAAGGACGACCGTCCTGTGCCACGAACAAGGCCATCGTCCGTCAAAGTCTACGAAGATTGGATCATGAAGCAAGGACCCATGTGCAGATCCGCGAATGGCGCCGCAGAACATGGATCGTTGACTCCAGCCCTTCAGCAACTGTCAATGACAAGGACATCCTCACCTACTGGAAGACCCGCCGAAAGGTCCTAAGTAGGGCCTCCCAAGACAGCGACATAGACGCATGTTGGCCTCTCATTGGTTCGCACTTCTGGCATCCAGCAACTTCTGCGGACTTTAAGGAGACCAATCCATGTGCTAAAGACGATCGCCCGCTTATTATAATACAGCAGAGGTGATCGCCCCGCGACTCCCAGTCCTATAAATAGAGAACCTCCAGCAACTGGGAAAAGGTTCAGAAAAGTTCAGAAAAGTTCAGAAAAGTTCATAAGAAACTCTCTCTTCTCGACTTTCTCTCTTGAATCTATTTTAGGATTTCTCTCTCAGTACCTCTTAACCAAAGATGGTTGGCAGAGGCAAGGACTCCCTACAGTACAGATTCGAAGAGATTCACAAGCTCTGAAGCTCAGATACTCAGCTAATTCACACAGTGAGAGACCGTCGATTTCTCACAGTCAGTACAGCACTCCATCGTTGTTACAAGAACTCACAGAGCATCACCTCTGGTTCTTCCGGAAATCTTCAACACTCGATAGCTAAGATAACTAGGGTCTTTACACTCATTGTAATTGTACTCTAACATTAATATTTGTACTCACAAGTATTTATATTAATAACATCTCGCGAGAGCATTCAAGCCCGGGACTAACAACCCCGACAAATCTTGTGTTATTTACTTTCCCCACGGACGTGCTCTCGCATTTTGTTTGTTACTCGACCATTCCAGCAATATCATCTCCGGATAATATTTTAGGTAACAACAATTGGCGCTAGAAGAAGGGGATCTTAACCTTCATTCTCATTCCGACCATCCCGAAGAACACTCACTGTTCTCCAGGGCATATACTTGAAGAAACACTCACTGTTCTTCAAAGAAAAACCTTCAAAATAATGGTGTCTGCCACCACAGCGAAGAGAGCCGCTCTCCGAACCGCCGGACATCACATTCCGGCTCAATCCGAGCCTCGGCCTACGGCAGAGGGTAGCCGGGGCGACATGAGACTCTCGATCCCGCACCTGAGGGACGGCCCCAGCATCTCGCTCGACCAGTTCCAAAACGCGGAACAGATCGAGGAGGCTATGGCCATCCTAAGGTAGCGACGAAGAACATGTGCAGCGCCCGCTATAACCCCCTCGGCCATCCGCCGCGCGGGCAAACGGTAGCTCAAGGGGTTACTGGCCGAGCGATCATCAGAAAACTCCGATTCGCGAGAAAAGGCTCTCGCAAGGCGGGACGGTTCCGTCTTCAGCCGCTTAGGAAGCGATCCATCATGGTGACCGGGGCATTCTGGCCCCAACCACAAGACGACGGAATCCGAGTCCGTCACCAGGAGTTCGGCCTACCCAACTCCGAACCAAATACAGGTCAGCCGTCTGGCCCCCATCCGCCAAAGAATCGAGCCACGTAGCAGGGACATTATCGAGAGCGGAGCCAGGGGATCAATACTTGATCGCCTCGGTTCCCGCTCCGAGCAGCCAGACCGCGGCGATGGCCACTATGCAACGCCAGCTCGACGAGATGAAAGTGCTTTTGGAAACTGGGGCAAGCGCCAGTAGAAAGATCATCGGACCGACCCAGCCACTCGCCGTCCACATCGAGCTTGCCCCCGTGCAACCAAGGATCACCCCTCCCAAAACACCTCTATATGAAGGGAGGTCGGACCCCGAGACTCACCTAAGCAAGTTTCGGATTTACATGACCGGGTGTGGGGCATCAGACGCCACCAAGTGCCGAATATTCCCATTAACCTTGGGCGAGCTGGCCCATAGGTGGTACGTCTCACTACCACCGCGATCAATCATTTCCTTTGGGAAACTGGCGAGTGACTTCACGTCATACTTCGCCACCAAGTTCGCCAGACCAGAAAGCCCCCACCGCATGATGAAAATCAGGCAGGGGGAAGACGAATCCGACGCAGACTACATCGACCGGGTGGATGAAATAGTCCTCACCGGCGAGCCCATCAGTGACGAGCTCGCTCTCTACTCGATCATGGGGGTATTCTATGGTCATTCGCCCATGTTTAGGCAACTCACGAAGGATATCCCCCCGACCTACGCGATCTTCCATGCTAAGGCCGCCGATTTTCTGGTCAGGTGGAGGCTGCTCACCCTCCACCAAGGCGAGTAGGGCTGTTAGCGGTTCGAGTGAACCCGAAACCCGGTCATGAACCGGACCGAAATAACCGGGATCGAAACTCACCCGAAAACTAACGAGTTCGGATTCGAGTTCTAAACATTGAACCGAAACCGATAAGACCCGGACCGATAAAACCGAAAAGAAACCCGGTAATAAATTAAAAAAAAAGTTTATATGTATTTTATAATTTATATATTTTATACATATATTATTAATACGTTTTGCGTGTTTTAAACACAAATAGCATGCTGGTCAAGTAGTTAAGACGCTATACCTTTGAACAAAAGGTCTGGAGTTCGAATCATGTAACCCCCATTTATGTGATTTATTTTGCTGCTCTTCCTTCATTTTCCTAGTAAAGATCCACCCCACATAGGGCTGTTAGCGGTCCGAATGAACCCGAAACCCGATCATGAATCGGACCGAAATACCCGGGACCGAAACTCACCCGAAAACTAACGAGTTCGGATTCGAGTTCTAAAAATTGAACCGGAACCGTTATCTGTCCGGACCGGATCTACCCGGTAACCTATCGGACCGGATCCGAATCTGGAGAAAACTGGTCCGAACCGGTCCGATAACAGCTCTAAAGGCGAGGGGATGCTGCCTCCCGTCCGAAAGACGGCAATCGTCAAAACCAAAAAGGCGGTCGCCAAACCACCCGGTGATCTCAAGGCCTTCGAGGATGTGGAAGCCCATCTCCTCCACAAGTTCAACCGAACTCCGACCCATATTTTTTACGCCATCAAGGGGCGCGAATCGCTAAATAAGCCAAAGGCGATAAGGGACAACGGTCATCTGGACCACAATCAATATTGTGCTTACCACAAGAGTCCCGGTCACAGCACCAACCAATGCTGCGACCTCCTCAGACAACTCTGGAGATTGTTCGAGGAGGGCAAGCTGGACAGTTTGTTAGCTTAGCCGGAGCCCCATCGATCTCCCGATACGGTCGCCAGAGTCGAATGCGAACAGGCCCAAAAGCTCATACGAGCCGACCCCTCGATCAACCTCGGAGACCGGATCTATATGCTTCAATCAAGAAGAGGGAACTTCAGAAGTCTCTCCCCGATTCCCGCCTAATCAAACCAAAGGCTACTGCCTGAGCAAACGCTTCGAAAAAGAGGATGACTCGCTCTCCCTATAAAGTTCGTCATTTGACATGATGGACCTAGACAACGATCGCCTCCCCTAGCACAACGTATACCGTCGAGGATCGCCATCTAACATGGCGGTCCGAGGTAGAAAAGTGCCGCCATGGTCGCAAAGGTCAATGAAACCGACGATCCGTCCATGCAAGGTTCCTTTGGGCTGCGATCGCTCGCCCTTCGTTTAAATACGAGGCGGGCGTAGCCGAAGGACCCTCAAAAACAAATCAAAGGATGACTCGCTGGCCCTCTAAAGTTCGTCATCAACATGAAGAACCAAGACAAGTGATCGCCTCCCCTTACACAACATATACCGTCGAGGATCGTCGTCTGACATGACGGTCCGAGGTAGAAGAGTGTCGACATGGATGTGGAGGACGATGGAACCGTTCTCTGTGCCCGTGCAAGGTCCCTTTGGGCAGCGATCGCTCGCCCTTTGTTTAAATACGAGGCGGGCGTAGCCAAAGGGCCCTCCAAAACAGATATGTGGACACGTTCGTTCGCCCGCCCTCAAAGGTCCATCACCTAACATGGTGGATCCGGACAATGCGACACATCCCTCCACCCGTCACAACGTATACTGTCGAGGATCGCCATCTTACATGACGGTCCAAGGTAGAAAAGTGCTAACAAGCCGCGGCCGTGGAGTCGATTAATCTGACGACGCCCCGCGCAAGGACTCCTCCAGACCAAGACCGCACGCCTTTCGTTTGAATACAAGGCGGGCACAGTCTACGGAGGACCCTCACAATTAAGTGAGTCGCGAGAACTTGGCCATCAGACGGAATGTCGTTCGCGCACAAGACATGGTCGTGGAGGTCGGTTCCATTGAACTCCTCGATCGTGCACGGTTCCTCTAGGCCAGGATGGTCGGCCTTCCTCGAGGAATCTGCAAAATTGAAGACCGCTCGCTCAACGATTTATTTTCGTCCCCTTACTTTCACTAAGTAAACAAAAACAAGGGGCAAGTGTGGAGCTATATATACCACGATCGTCCCTATCCAATTACATACGGATATCGGCACTTTTCATATGTATGAGAAGCGATCGAAATTGTTGTAAAAGTTATCAATGAGTTTATCAATTCACTTGGAGCTGTACACACAACAATCATTTCTCTAAACACTTGTATAAAGTTATGCAAAGACTGAGAAAGACAATCATTCAAGCAATACATCAGAGAAACAAATATTCATTTCATTACTTGGAATGCAAAAGTACAAACACGGTTGCCCGAAGGCTAAAGTACAAGGAAAGCTATAATAATTACAAGCAAAAAACAAAAACAAAAAGAAGGACGTAAAACCTCAGCCGCCTCGCCTGGCCTTCTGTCATTCTTTGGATCGGCCCGCGCTCCCTCGCCGGCCTCCGGAGCTGCCTCCCCGTCCTCCGGGGAATTTGGATGAATGAGATTTTCGGGAATCAGGTACCAGCTCAGGTCTACGCTGAGATCCGAGAGGTCCAAGATCGGCACGGAGAAGGCAGGATGCAGAGGGTGCTCCAGCGCGTAAGCCTTGAACTTTTCAGCCCTCCCTTCTTAGCGGCGCGGAGTGAGTCAGTGAACGCCATGTAGTAGGCGAACTCGCTGACGAACTCCACGTTGAGAAAAGGATCGGCCTCGGTTGCCTCCAGCTTTCCTTTCAACTCCGCAACCGCCTGATGCGCACCCTGAAGCTCGGACTCCTTAGCAGCCGTCTCTCCCTTCGACGATGCCAGCTCGCTAGTCAGCCGAGCGATGGTCACCTTCATCTGATCGGCTTCCTTCTGAGCAGCCGCATGCGACCGACGGGCCTCTGTCATCTGATCCCGAAGCCGGTCGACCGTCGCCCGGGCTCGCTCAGAATCCTGTCTCGCCAACTCAAGATCTTGACTTGCCCGTTTTGACGCATCCAAGGACTCCTTCTCCATAGCCACGATCTTATCGGCAAACTCGGAGTTCTTCTTCCGAGCAGCCTTGAGGTCCGCCTGAAGACGGGAAGTAGAAGGGCGCCCTTCGAAGTCCTTCACAGCTTGGGCAGCCATCGTCACCGCCTGGAGGGAGAGAGCGAAGGCATCCTGTATCGTGTCCCCGGATCGCTGGCGGGCGATCACATCCAAATCAGTCGTCCAGGCCTTCGGCAGAGCAGAGACAGCCCGGGTGACGTATTGCGGGACGTCACAGGCCTCGCGAGGAGATCGGCTCACGAGAAAATCCAATACCAGCGGCGAGCAAGCCGGGTTAGTGCAGCGGATCCTGCATCAAGAACAGAAGAGTTAGCACATCTCTTACGCAAGTGACAAAACTCGGCAAAACAAACAAAGTTTACCTCTCGGCTTTCTCGGGGTCGCGGCCGAAGTACGGTTTCCCGCGAGGGGTATCGGCCTCGGCAATCGCCATGGCCTGCAGAAAAGCCGACGAAGGCGTAGGCTCATCCACCAAGGGGACCGCGGTGAGCGGAGGCGTGGCGATCGGCGGCTCACCTACAGGGGCAGAGACTGGGGGCTCCCCCGACCTCTGTCGCTTGCGGTTCAGCCGGAGTCCCTCCTCCCGAACCTACTCCCCCGCAGCGATCGGCTCCACATGAGGCCTCACCTCTGGGATAAGAGGAAGCGCCACCGGAAGAACTTGACTCGACTTCTTCTAGCGCAGGTGACTCAAAACTCCGGGGTTCGACATGGCAATCTCCGGCGGAGGCTCCAAGAAGCGAGGGAAGCGGACCTCTGCAAAAAGAAACGATCAAACAATGGTTAGACACATTCCCCAAAGGACGATCGCCAAGCAAAAGGAGTTCGTGGAAATTCATACCTGGGATCGAAAGGTGTCGCGGAAAATAGAATAACCGACCAGACAACCACCGGCTCTCTTTGTTAATCCGGCGAGCATCTATATCGTCGTCCGGAAGACTGCGTATCCGCTCCCAGACGACCAAAAAGTCAAAAGGTAGCTCGTTAGCCGCCGGAATATGGAAACCTGCAAAAGGAAGACCAAATTAAATCAGTTCAGAACATATCCGAACAAAGGGAGAGTCAGAACCCTTACTCGGATTCCTCTCCCGAAAGCCTGTGGGAATATCCAGCTCGCCCGTGGGATTATCGCTCGCGGATGTCTTCCATGCAACGCCGACCTAGAACCATTTCGCCGGATCGCCCCGCACCTTGTTCGGGACCCCAAGGATCACCCGACCAGAACGACCTTGGATATGGTAACCTCCGACGGACCCCTTCTGAACCATCAGCTTGAATAGGTGGTTCATCTCCAATGGTGAGAGAAGGCGGTATAGTCGGTGACCGCCGAACAAGGTGAGGGCACAGATGATCTGGAGTCAGGCGTTTGGCGTTAGCTGAAGCGGCGCCACATTCCAAGCGACCAGCAAATTGGAGACGGCAAACGACAGAGGGAACCACAGCCCGACCTCCATTATCGCCTCATTCACGGTGACCATACCCTCCGGAGGTTGGTCGGCTCGCTCGTTCTCGGCCGGCGCGAAAAGATCCACATCTGAAGGGATATGCTACCTCGCCCTCCAGATGGCGAGGTCCTTCCTGGTCGCCGAGCTCCTGATCTGACCGAGGGACCACTGAGAGCGCTGCGCGGCCCGAAACAGCGACAACTTCGTGGATTGATAGGGATGGGCGATCGAGTACTCCTGATAGTCGAACTTGGGACTCGGACCGGCCAACCTCTCAATGATTTCTGCGAAGGCCAAGTAGGCTTGGCCAAAGGCGCTATGTTGCTCCCAGTACGCCCTCACCGCCAAATCCTTCTCCACCAGCAAATGTTTTTGCTCAGCCGCCGCCTCCCTGACAGAATCGGCCTCGTTGAATAGTGCCTCGACTTCCGTAGGATTAATACCGGCGTGAATAGCCTCGGCTGCCGTCTCTATATGGAATTTCGCAGAGGATCCTTCCCGGACAGTGGAAGTCCCGGCGGCGAAGGTGGTGCCCGTTTCTGACAATGAAGGTACTCCAGACATTCTCAAAAAGAAAAGGGAAAAAGAGGATTGTTTCTTACCGAAGGATTGAGTCGATCGACGATCGGCAAGCAAAGGCTTCAGAAAATTTTTCGGCTATCTTCCTCTCCGATGAAATCGCGTAAAAAGGTTTGCACTGTGTTGCTACCCAAAATATTATCCGGAGATAGATATTGCTGGAATGGTCGAGTAGCAAACAAAGTGCGAGAGCACTTCCGTAGAGAAGGTAAATAACACAAGATTTGCCGGGGTTGTTAGTCCCGGGCTTGAATGCTCTCGCGAGATGTTATTAATATAAATATTCTGGGATACAAGTATTAATGTTAGAATACTATTACAATCAGTGTAACAATTCTAGTTATCTTAGCTATAGAGCGTGAAGATTGCCGGAAGAACCAGATATGATGCTCTATGAGTTCTTGTAACAACGTTGATGAGCTGTGACGGCCGTGAGAAATCGACAGTCTCTCACGGCGTGTAGTAGCTGTATGTTGGAGTTCCTAGGCTTGTGAATCTCGTTAAATATGTTCTGCAGGGAGAAGTCCAGAGGTAGATCCAAGAGAGTAAACCGAGAGCCTGAAGGAATGTATGTATTCTGAATGTATTTTCCACTGAGAGGGAATCAGAAGAGGAACTGAACGTATGTGTATGTTTTTAAGAATGTGTTTTCGAACCTTTCTCCAGTTGCTGGAGGTTCTATATTTATAGGACTGGGAGACGCTGGGCGATCGCCTCTACTGTATTATAATAAGCGGGCGATCGTCTTTTAGCACATGGGCTGGTCCCCTTAAAGTCCGCAGGAGTTGCTGGCAGGCAGCTGTGCGGTCCAATGAGAAATCTGCACGCGTCTGAGTCGCTGTCATGGGCAGTCCCACCTTGTACCTTTCGGCGGGTTTGTCGGTAGGTGATAAGGTGGTGACAGGCTGTGGTCAACGATCCATGTTATGCGGCGCCTTTCGCGGATCTGCACATGGGTGCTGCTTTGAGATCTAGTCTTCGTAAACTTTGGCGGACGATGGTCTTGTTCGCGGCGTAGGACGGTCGTCTTAGTTCGGGCACCAGAGATGATCGTTAGATGCCAATAGGCGGTCGTCTTGAGAGTCGATTGCTAGATACTTTGAAGGTGGACTGTTATCTCCGTTTAGGCAAGTTCGCCGTAGCCTGATTGGTTGAAGACTCGGTCGCTCGGCACTTACTCCGATCACCGCTGAGGCGTACAAATCGCCGCACAACAATTGCCCCCCAGCTCGCTCCGATGTTGGAAACGTGGGGTGAGGTGGTTCTATTGGCGATCACTGAATTATGACGAGTGACTCTGCATTTTACGGAGCTGACGATCGTCTTTGAGCGGTTTGATTCTGAATTTGGACGACCTGGTTGGTCGCTGAAATGAGCGGGAAATGATAATGGACGTGGAAAACTCTCTGGGGCACGTGTCGGGTTCCTGTTGGGGGATACCGACGGTTAGATGCGACTCCTCGTCTGGCGTGCGCTCGAAACGACGCATCGCGGGTTTCAAGGGAGTCATTAATAGTGACGGTTGCACTTCGGCCCCTGATATTCTCCTTAATTGCACGGAAGTCCCTTCTTTCTCCTATAAAAGGGCGCCGGGTTGCAGTGTTAAGACCCTTATGTGCTTTATCGGAGAAGAAGACTTTTGCTGAAGATTTTCCTGGAGATCTGACTGCCGATCGTCGATTGATTCAATCTTCGGTAAGAAAACACTCCTTTTCTCCTCTTTTCTTCGAGAATGACTGGAACATCTTCTTCGCACGGAGTGGGCACCTCCTCATTTGCGGGGCATCGGCCCAGGAGGATCCTCGTGATTTCCATCTAGAGACGACCGCTGAGGCTATCCGGGCCGGTATTGACCCTGCGGAAGTCGAGGCGTTGTTCAATGAAGCTGACGTCGCCAAGGAGGCGGCGGTTGAGCGGAGACGCTCGCAGATGGAGAGAGATTTGGCGGTTAGGGCCCACTGGAGCAGCACAGTGCTTTTGGCCAGGCCTATTTGGCCTTTGCTGAAATTATGGAGAGGTTGGCCGGTCCGTCTCCTAAAAATTAGAACGGAGTTGTGCATTTGGGAGAAATGTTGTGGATGGTTGAGAAGAACATGTAGTCATGTTAATTCATATTGAGATATATGAACTGTTTTTGAGCATTTGAAAATGATATTTTTCAAAATGAATGTTTTATGGATGTTTTACGGAAAATGATTTTTGGGCCGAGACCCAATCGATTTTGAAATAGTTTTATAACTCAGGACTTGGGGTCCAAAAGGGCTTTCTACTTTTAAACTTCTTGTAATGTGGAACGGGATACGGGCTGAGACCCTAATGTTTCAAACAGGTTTTTCTGTTTTCTAAAACTCCCAAGATTTGTAAAACACTTTATCAATCGTTTATCTAGTTCGTTTCTGCCTTTCAGAGTTTTGGTTTACTTCTTCAAATGAAACTTCTCGGGAAGTCTTTCGCTGTGTTGATTTGTTTCAATGTTTTGTCATAGCATAATTGAGGTGATCCAAAATGGGATAATGGTCGACGTTGCGAGCCATTTGTGGAAGAAGGAGTTTTTATCGGAGCCTATACATTGAGATTTTGGATTCTATCGTCTAGTTTTCTGACCGAATGTCAGTGGAATTTGTGATGAGCCGGACTGGTATATAAGAGTATGGATGTGGTCAATCATTTGCATAATTTTATTTAATTATGTGTATTCGAAAAGAATTTTCATCAAGAACTTGACACCAGTGAGCCGATTTAATTTTTCGAAAATTGATTTCGTGGTGTTACGAAAATTTATGTTTTGAGTTTTGAAATTCTTGAAAGAACTTTCAAAAATTTGTCTTCTTAACGAGACTATATGATTTCAAACTGGTTTTGAAAATGTGATTGATATATATACGCATTTAGTGCATAGTGCATATCATGGTGAAATTATAAGTGTGACTCACGAACTGGATAAGACCTCAGTATGCAACGATGAAAAGAGATTCGAACTTTAGTATGGTAGTTTGGTTATCCAGGGATGATCGGTTGATTGACCGGATAAGAGAAATATGCTGCGTGTTGTAGGTTTGGGAACCGAATGTAATTTTGGAACTATGGGTTTTATGAAACCGGGACATATGTGCTATGTGATTCCATTGGTATGGTAGTAGTAGGATTTTACCATAGTGATTTTGTAATGATTTCTTTAGAAGTGTAAATTTGGGGATGGTGACCCCATGCTAGTTGTTTTGGATATTGAGTGGTCGTTCCCACTCCATGTATGATTGGATATGTTCGTCGGGTTGTGATTGGTTGTTCGTATGCCGAGGAGTATGTTCACCAGTAGGGTATGTTTATTGAGATCTACTGTATATGATTGGTGTGTCATTTTGAGAACTTTATTCGTTCGTATATCGATTTCTGTGGTTCTGTGTTAATCGTGTTGGAGCTTACCATGTGAGGGTATTCTAGATTGTTGTTGCTCCTTCGTTGGTAATATTGGAGTTTATCATGTTGATGATATTATCGATTGTGATTTGACCTCTGGATGGTCATATTGGAGTTTATCATGTTGATTATATTCTCGGCTGTGTTTTAACCTTTGGATTGGTCGTATTAGAGTTTATCATCTCGATGATATTCTCAGTTAATTTATTGGTTGATCATTGCTGGTGATGATCTCAGCGTTCAGATTTTGTGTCGATGTTTCGGGATTCGTTGCCATTGTGTTGGACAGTTGTTTCACAGATGTATCGTGTATTATTGATTTGTAACAGGATTTGGACTTGATAGTGTAATCAGGCAGAAAGGATTTGACACGGATAGATTATTTCATCCGAAAATGATATATTTTTGTTAAGGTTCATGAAATGTGATAGTAAGCGTATTGAGGCTTTACAATGAAGTCACTTGCTAGCATCTCAGGAGATCGTCGATTTTGCGCATTTGTAAGTATACTGTTTTGGTTATTCGTTAATGATAATGATTGATCGTTGTCGTGATGATTTCGGGATATTTTGGTTGAACGGGTTGTTTCTTTTTATGATGGATTGCAAGTTTTGAGGTCGAAACTTATTTTAAGTGGTGTAGTATGTAATATCCAGAATTTCTACTACTGTTGTTTAATATTATTTTATCTGAGTTATGTTGTGCAGCGTGGAATCTGTACAGTATGGATAAAATAAATAAAGGACTGAGACAGCTGTATTTGTATAATCGTCGTACTTGGTCGACAATTGTATATGAGGATATCGTGTATCAGAGGTATCGTATGAGAATATATTTGGAAGGAGTATGTGTATTCAGTATGCCGTATGTTCGTATCCAGTATGTCGAGACGGACAGGAACAGTTGGATTTCGGCCAAGTGCAGAAGGCCATTACGTACGCTAAGTTTAAGGACTTACGTAAGCTAAAATGCTAAGTTTTACGTACGTTATGCATAAGGCATTACGTACGTAACCAGGGGAATCGGACAGGAACGAGCTGTGGTCGGCAGGTAGGGCCCGGTGTCGGCAGCTTTCAGCGCAGATGTGGGCACGCGAGTTAACCTCGGGCATTACGTACGCTATGCAGGGTGTATTACGTACGTTAAACAAGTATGGTACTGTAGCAAGTCAACGTACGTATTACGTACGCTATGGAGCAAGGATTACGTACGTAAGGTATTGAACAAAATGAGTCAGTGACATCTGGACTGTCATTACGTACGCTACCAAGGTTAGATAGCGTACGTAAGAGGATGTTACGTACGTTAACTTTGGTATGTTACGTACGTAATGAATTGGAAGTTTATATAGGTGAACGCTAGTCATTTCATTTCTCTTCAGAATTTCATTTCGTTTTCGGCTTCAAACACTCAGAGATGGAGTTTTCAGTCCTTCTAAGTCGATTATGAGCTTGGAAACATGGTATTGGAGCTTGAGATATGAAGATATTGATGATTCTTGAAGAGTTTGATTGTGTTATTCATATTCTTGAGGTATGTGATGAACTCTACACCTTGATTTTGGGTTTTTGGTATTGTTATCCGTAATTGCTTCGTATGATGATGATTAGGGTCTTGTTGTTACGATTCTTGAGGTTATGTGAAGTATATATTGAAGAATACGATGATACATGACTTGGATTACGAATTGGATGATTATCTACATGTTAAAGGATATCGAATTATGTTGTTTTGATGGCTATGAACATGATTTCGAAGCACTTAGTATTCTTGAGGAACTTCTTCATGAATTTAACATAGCAAGATGATCGTATGTTGAATTATCGATATCTTTAGATATGAAGATTGAATGTTTGTTGATTGTAGTGGTAGAATTCGTATGTTCTTGATGAAATACAAATCATGATATCAATTTGGAATCCGGAAAGATTGTGATTGATCACCGAATATGATTTCCTTTACATTCATATCCGTAATCGTATTTTGGTTATGAATTCGTAATTGTTTGAGTTGGATTGTTCGGACTTGTGTTTAATCGAGATATTATGAAATCTTTGGGTTTGTTGATCGGTTATATTGATCGTTAATATCGATTATCGGATTTTGGTTCGTATTGTGGATATGAGTTCGTAATGGTTTGAGTTATACTATTTGGTTTTGTATGTGATCGAAGTGTCGTTGAACCGTTGAGATCGATTGGTTGGTTATGTCGGTTATTGATTGTTATTGAACTTGTTGTTTATCGAATTATGGTAATAGGTTGAGATTATTGATTAGTGATTATAACCATATGTTGCGGTCGTGTTCGAGTATGTTCGTGAATTGCATTGGTCAGGGCCGAGGAGCTCGTAGACCAAGGCAATGTGATTGGTAGCGGCTTCGTCATCGTCGTATCGATATCGAGGCAAGTTATTACTTGCTCAGTTTATAATATTTAATAAATGGTTTCAGTTTCATTCCGTTTATAATGCATATAGCAATGATTATTATTGTAAATTCCGGAGATTTGGGCTGTATGTTGTTTTTCTGATTTTGGGAGTTAAATAATAATGTATATAATTAACTTCGGCTAGTGGCATAATTGCGTATCGAGGATACATTGTGGTAAAGACGAAGATACGAGTTATCTATAGTCCGTGGTACGTTGGGATCGCCGAGCATTGAGAATAATCATTGGTGATGATTTGACATCGAGATTGCTTCCGAAGGACTCGGGGCAAGTATCATAATTTGATTTTGGTTTGGTGTTGATGATGTTGATCATGCTTATTGTCATTCATGTTGTTGAACATGAGGTTGTCCTAGTGATTTGTCATAGTGTCGTTCGTGTTATTGATTCATATGTTGTTCATGTTGATGAACATATTGATTTGCATATGTGTATGCATAATTGTATTGTTTATGTTGTGTTGATCCGATGGGATCGTGTGATCTATGCTGAGGGCGCTGGATCAGATGTCCACCTCGTGTTGGTCCGACGGGATCATCTTGGGATCTATGCTGAGGACGCCGGATCATTGGACGAGTTTTCCACCATGCGTTGGTCCGATGGGATCATCATGGGGATCTATGCTGAGGGCGCTGGATCGTTGGATTACCCTGTGTTGTGTTGATGGAGTCATGTGGATTCGCATCATTGATTTTATCATGTGTTGTTGTGCATATGTATATCTTTGGTTATCCACCTCATGTTGATCTAGTAGGATCATCTTGGGATCTTTGCTGAAGGCCCTGGATCATGGGATTTACATTGAGTAGACACTGTTGTTATTGTTTTGAGCATATTGACGTTGTCATATGAGTATGCATTTGTAGGTCTTGTGTTAGGACCATGTCCGTGTGTGGTATTGATCTGACCTCGGATTAGACTGACATGATTGTCGTGGCATTTCATATCTTGAGGTATGTTCCGTATTTCCTTTGGTATTTGTCTTTTGATGGACAATCGGTTATCGTCTTGGGATTTGATGATGCTATCCGATGGGTCGAATTGGTCGGAACTGGTATATTTCCATACTTTGAGTTATGATGATGTTTTGAGAATCTTGGGTATTGCGTGAGGTACCGTATGATGTTATGTTTGAGTTTATTGATTAATCGAGATTTCGAGATGTGCTTTGTGATGATGGTTAATCTGATGAGAATTATTTGAGTAAATAAAGTTACGACGATAAGATTACATTGGTCGTATTCTTACTTAGTATTTCCATTTGTATGTAATTATCGACGTGATGTGATTGATATCATTGTTGGATATTATGGCTGACCCCGTCGTGGGCTTTATTTTTAAGTTCTTGGGATATCGAGCTTGTAGCGGTCGTGGAGAGATGAGCTTCCCGGAGGATACTGGCTAGGGCATGTTTTTGTGAATTGAGTTTCCTGATCACTTGTCGTATTCTGCTGCTAAAGTACTTTTAAGTGTTGTCTTTTCCACTGCGTGAGTATTTTTAAATGACCTTTCGTTTCTGGTAACTTGAGTTACTTTGGAAATCGTTTTCTAAACTATTGAGTTTGTTTGTTTGGCCTTGTCCTTTCAAATGAGATTTTATGACGGTTTTGATAAACGAGTTTTATAACGTCTTCGAATGTTTTTATTAGATAATATCGTCGTTAGCCCCTTGGGCGTTTGTAAATATTTGCGAAAATATCTTTTAGCCTTGTGGGTTCCGTTCCGGGGCCCACGGCGCTGTAATATTCCCGGTCGGATCTGGAGATGTTACAGAATATGGTATCATAGCTTAGGTTGTGAAAACCTAGGCAGTCAGGTCGAGTCGAGTCGTACTTTTGTTGCATCATTCGAATTGTCGGTTGACGAATTCTAGAGCCCTGGGTTTTGTTGTTCACTCGGGCTTGTGTGATATGTGATTTACCAGTGTGGTACTGGGGTTGTTGTGAACTTTTCCAAATGGTATTAACGTGTTTCTTCGGATTGAGCTCTGTTGTATTCTCGAGTTGAACTGAGTTTGCAAAATGTGTGTTTTGAAAATGTATGTGTCGAGTATTTTCTAGAGTTGAGACATGTGCCAGTATCACGGGGAATCGTCGGCTTCACGATCTGTAAGTATTTGGATTTTTGAGTTTCATTGAGATTTACTGCCGTTCTAAGTTGATATGCTTTGAGATTCGGAAGAATATTATGTGTTATGTTATGAGATAACAGAACATAGTAGCTGGGACAGAACCAGTGATCTGGAGAAGCTATGATTTGGAAATCAATATGTTAGTTAAAAATTAGAACGGAGTTGTGCATTTGGGAGAAATGTTGTGGATGGTTGAGAAGAACATGTAGTCATGTTAATTCATTTTGAGATATATGAACTGTTTTTGAGCATTTGAAAATGATATTTTTCAAAATGCATGTTTTACGGAAAATGATTTTTGGGCCGAGACCCAATCGATTTTGAAATAGTTTTATAACTCTGGACTTGGGGTCCAAAAGGGCTTTCTACTTTTAAACTTCTTGTAATGTGGAACGGGATACGGGCTGAGACCCTAATGTTTCAAACAGGCTTTCTGTTTTCTAAAACTCCCAAGATTTGTAAAACACTTTATCAATCATTTATCTAGTTCGTTTCTGCCTTTCGGAGTTTTGGTTTACTTCTTCAAATGAAACTTCTCGGGAAGTCTTTCGCTGTGTTGATTTGTTTCAATGTTTTGTCATAGCATAGTTGAGGTGATCCAGAATGGGATAATGGTCGACGTTGCGAGCCATATGTGGAAGAAGGAGTTTTTATCGGAGCCTATACTTGAGATTTTGGATTCTATCGTGTAGTTTTCTGACCGAATGTCAGTGGAATTTGTGACGAGCCGGACTGGTATACAGGAGTATGGATGTGGTCAATCATTTGCATAATTTTATTTAATCATGTGTATTCGAAAAGAATTTTCATCAAGAACTTGACACCACTGAGCCGATTTAATTTTTCGAAAATTGATTTCATGGTGTTACGAAAATTTATGTTTTGAGTTTTGAAATTCTTGAAAGAACTTTCGAAAATTTGTCTTCTTGACGAGACTATATGATTTCAAACTGGTTTTGAAAATGTGATTGATATACACATGCATTTAGTGCATAGTGCTTATCATGGTGAAATTATAAGTGTGACTCACGAACTGGATAAGACCTCAGTATGGAACGATGAAAAGAGACTCGAACTTTAGTATGGTAGTTTGGTTATCCAGGGATGATCGGTTGATTGACCGGATAAGAGAAATATGTTGCGTGTTGTAGGTTCGGGTACAGAATGTAATTTTGGAACTATGGGTTTTATGAAACCCGGACATATGTGCTATGTGATTCCATTGTTATGGTAGTAGTACGATTTTACCATAGTGATTTTGGAATGATTTCTTTGTAAGTGTAAATTTGGAGATGGTAATCCCATGCTGGTTGTTTTGGATAGTGAGTGGTCGTTCCCACTCCATGTATGATTGGATATGTTCGTCGAGTTGTGATTGGTTATTCGTATGTCGAGGAGTATGTTCACCAGTAGGGTATGTTTGTTGAGATCTACTGTATATGATTGGTGTGTCGTTTTGAGAACTTTATTCGTTCGTATATCGGTTTCTGTGGTTCTATGTTGATCGTGTTGGAGCTTACCATGTAAGGGTATTCTAGATTGTTGTTGCTCCTTCGTTGGTAATATTAGAGTTTATCATGTTGATGATATTCTCGATTGTGTTTTGACCTCTGGATGGTCATATTGGAGTTTATCATGTTGATGATATTCTCGGCTGCGTTTTGACCTTTGGATTGGTCGTATTAGAGTTTATCATGTCGGTGATATTCTCAGTTAATTTATTGGTTGATCATTGCTGGTGATGATCTGAGCGTTCAGATTTTGTGTCGATGTTTCGGGATTCGTTGCCATTGTGTTGGACAGTTGTTTCACAGATGTATCGTGTATTATTGATTTGTAACAGGATTTGGACTTGATAGTGTAATCAGGCAGAAAGGATTTGACACGGATAGATTATTTCATCCGAAAATGATATATTTTTGTTATGGTTCATGAAATGTGATAGTAAGCGTATTGAGGCTTTACAATGAAGTCACTTGCTAGCATCTCAGGAGATCGTCGACTTTGCGCATTTGTAAGTATACTGTTTTGGTTATTCATTAATGATAATGATTGATCGTTGTCGTGATGATTTCGGGATATTTTGGTCGAATGAGTTGTTTCTTTTTATGATGGATTGCAAGTTTCGAGGTCGAAACTTATTTTAAGTGGTGTAGTATGTAATATCCAGAATTTCTACTACTGTTGTTTAATATTATTTTATCCGAGTTATGTTGTACAGCGTAGAATCTGTACAGTATGGATAAAATAAATAAAGGACTGAGATAGCTGTATTTGTATAATCGTCGTACTTGGTCGACAATTGTATATGAGGATATCGTGTATCAGAGGTATCGTATGAGAATATATTCAGAAGGAGTATGTGTATTCAGTATGTCGTATGTTCGTATCCAGTATGTCGAGACGGACAGGAATAGTTGGATTTCGGCAAAGTGCAGAAGGCCATTACGTACGCTAAGTTTAAGGACTTACGTAAGCTAAAATGCTAAGTTTTACGTACGTTATTCATAAGGCATTACGTACGTAACCAGGGGAATCGGACAGGAACGAGCTGTGGTCGGCAGGTGGGGCCCGGTGTCGGCATCTTTCGGCGCGGATGTGGACAGGCGAGTCAACCTCGAGCATTACGTACGCTATGTAGGGTGTATTACGTACGTTAAACAAGTATGGTACTGTAGCAAGTCAACGTACGTATTACGTACGCTATGGAGCTAGGGTTACGTATGTAAGGTATTGAACGAAATGAGTCAGTGACATCTGGACTGTCATTACGTACGCTACCAAGTTCAGATAGCGTACGTAAGAGGATGTTACGTACGTTAACTTTGGTATGTTACGTACGTAACGAATTGGAAGTTTATATAAGTGGACGCTCATCATTTCATTTCTCTTCAGAATTTCATTTCGTTTTCGCCTTCAAACACTCAGAGATGGAGTTTTTAGTCCTTCTAAGTCGATTATGAGCTTGGAAACATGGTATCGGAGCTTGAGATATGAAGATATTGATGATTCTTGAAGATTTTGATTGTGTTATTCATATTCTTGAGGTATGTGATGAACTATACACCTTGATTTCGGGTTTTTGGTATTGTTATCCGTAATTGCTTCGTATGATGATGATTAGGGTGTTGTTGTTACGATTCTTGAGGTTATGTGAAGTATATATTGAAGAATACGATGATACATGACTTGGATTACGAATTGGATGATTATCTACATGTTAAAGGATATCGAATTATGTTGTTTTGATGGCTATGAACATGATTTCGAAGCACTTAGTATTCTTGAGGAACTTCTTGATGAATTTAACATAGCAAGACGATCGTATGTTGAATTATCGGTATCTATAGATATGAAGATTGAATGTTCGTTGATTGTAGTGGTAGAATTCGTATGTTCTTGATGAAATACGAATCATGATATCAATTTGGAATCCGGAAAGATTGTGATTGATCACCGAATATGATTTCCTTTACATTCATATCCGTAATCGTATTTTGGTTATGAATTCGTAATTGTTTGAGTTGGATTGTTCGGACTTGTGTTTAATCGAGATATTATGAAATATTTGGGTTTGTTGATCGGTTATATTGATCGTTAATATCGATTATCGGATTTTGGTTCGTATTGTGGATATGAGTTCGTAATGGTTTGAGTTATACTATTTGGTTTTGTAGGTGATCGAAGTGTCGTTGAACCGTTGAGATCGATTGGTTGGTTATGTCGGTTATTGATTGTTATTGAACTTGTTGTTTATCGAATTATGGTAATAGGTTGAGATTATTGATCAGTGATTATAACCATATGTTGCGGTCGTGTTCGAGTATGTTCGTGAATTGCATTGGTCAGGGCCGAGGAGCTCGTATACCAAGGCAATGTGATTGGTAGCGGCTTCGTCATCGTCGTATTGGTATCGAGGCAAGTTATTACTTGCTCAGTTTATAATATTTAATGAATGGTTTTAATTTCATTCCGTTTATAATGCATATAACAATGATTATTATTGTAAATTCCGGAGATTTGGGCTGTATGTTGTTTTTCTGATTTTGGGAGTTAAATAATAATATATATAATTTACTTCAGCTAGTGGCATAATTGGGTATCGAGGATACATTGTGGTAAAGACGGAGATACGAGTTATCTATAGTCCGTGGTACATTGGGATCGCCGAGCATTGAGAATAATCATTGGTGATGATTTGACATCGAGATTGCTTCCGAAGGACTCGGGGCAAGTATCATAATTTGATTTTGGTTTGGTGTTGATGATGTTGATCATGCTTATTGTCATTCATGTTGTTGAACATGAGGTCGTCCTAGTGATTTGTCATAGTGTCATTCGTGTTATTGATTCATATGTTGTTCATGTTGATGAACATATTGATTTGTATATATGTATGCATAATTGTATTGTTTATGTAGTGTTGATCCGATGGGATCGTGTGATCTATGCTGAGGGCGCTGGATCAGATGTCCACCTCGTGTTGGTCCGACGGGATCATCATGGGGATCTATGCTGAGGGCGCTGGATCATTGGATTACTCTGTGTTCTGTTGATGGAATCATGTGGATTCGCATCATTGATTTTATCATGTGTTGTTGTGCATATGTATATCGTTGGTTATCCACCTCGTGTTGATCTAGTAGGATCATCTTGGGATCTATGCTTAGGTCGCTGGATCATGGGATTTCCATTGAGTAGACACTGTTGTTATTGTTTTGAGCATATTGACGTTGTCATATAAGTATGCATTTTTAGGTCTTGTGTTAGGACCATGTCCGTGTGTGGTATTGATCTGACCTCGGATTAGACTGACATGATTGTCGTGGCATTTCATATCTTGATGTATGTTCCGTATTTCCTTAGGTATTTGTCTTTTGATGGACAATCGGTTATCGTCTTGGGATTTGATGATGCTATCCGATGGATCGAATTGGTCGGAGTTGGTATATTTCCGTACTGCGAGTTATGATGATGTTTTGAGAATCTTGGGTATTGCGTGAGGTATCGTATGATGTTATGTTTGAGTTTATTGATTAATCGAGATTTCGAGATGTGCTATGTGATGATGGTTAATCTGATGAGAATTATTTGAGTAAATAAAGTTACGACGGTAAGATTACATTGGTCGTATTCTTACTTAGTATTTTCATTGGTATGTAATTATCGACGTGATGTGATTGATATCATTGTTGGATATTATGGCTGACCCCGTCGTGGGCTTTCTTTTTAGGTTCTTGGGATATCTAGCTTGTAGCGGTCGTGGAGAGATGAGCTTCCCGGAGGATACTGGCTAGGGCATGTTTTTGTGAATTGAGTTTCCTGATCAGTTGTCGTATTCTGCTGTTAGAGTAATTTTAACTGTTGTCTTTTCCGCTGCGTGAGTATTTTTAAATGGCCTTTCGTTTCTGGTAACTTGAGTTACTTTGGAAATCGTTTTCTGAACTATTGAGTTTCGGCTGTTTGGCCTTGTCCTTTCAAATGAGATTTTACGACGGTTTTGATAAACGAGTTTTATAATGTCTTCGAATGTTTTTATTAGATAATACCGTCGTTAGCCCCTTAGGCGTTTTTAAATGTTTGCGAAAATATCTTTTAGCCTTGTGGGTTCCGTTCCGGGGCCTACGACGCTGTAATATTCCCGGTCGGATCTGGGGGTGTTAGATAGATAATCATCCATCATAATCCAAGTCATATATTATCATATTCTTCAATATACACTCCTCATAACATTAAGAATCGTATCAACACCATTATAATCATCATCATATGAATCAATACAGATAACAATACCAAAAATCCGAAATCAAGGTGTAGAGTTCAACAACATACCTCAAGAACATGAACAACACCATCAAACACATCAAGGATCAACAATATCTTCATATCCATGCCTCAAATCCATGTTTCCAGGATTATATCCAAGATAGAAGAGGTTTATCTTCACTACCATACTCAGAGGGACGAAGTTTGGAGGAAGGAATGGTTTTGTTCTCGTGAAGAAATGAAAAACCGAACTTCCATTTATAATCTGCACCGCTCATTACGTACGTTACCAATCAATATTAACGTACGTAATGCTCCCTTACGTACGTTACAGGTCCTTCATAGTGTACGTAACAGCATTCCAGAACTCACTGCCTTGTTTCGTTCGATCGCTTACGTACGTAATGTATAGGCCATAACGTACGTAATACACACGTTGACTTGCTACAGTACATATCCATTTAGCGTATGCAATGGGTAGTCCATAACGTACGTAATACACGACGTTGACTCGCCCTCTCACATTCTGCGCCGAAAGCTGCCGACCACGGGACCCACCTGTCGGTCATAGCCTGATCCTGTCTGATTCTCTTCATAACGTACGTTATGCATTCTACGTAACGTACGTTATGTCTTTGTCTTAGCGTACGTAAGCTCTTATGCTTAACGTACGCTACGCTTGACAAGGTCCTCTCTGATCAGCCAACTATATCTTACCTGATACTTTAACGTACGTAACGATCTAATATTAACGTACGTAACCTTTGGGAATTAACGTACGTAAGCTCATATGCTTAACGTACGTTATGGCTTCTATACTTGGCCATTTACCCTGATCTTGCTCGTCGTCTCAATATACCGAATACGTATACACAACACACTATATCCTCAAATGCAATTGTCGACCAAGTACGACAATTATACCAGTACAGATGTGTGAGTCCTTCATTTATTTTATCCATCTGCATGCATTCCACCTTTGTACAACATAGCTCGGATAAAATAACGTTAAACAACAGTAGTAGAAATTCCGGATATTACAACTTATGTAACGAGCATTGACGGTTTCAAAAGTTTGATTCATATTAGCCGACCCCAAATCATTTTGGGACTAAGGCTTAGATGTTGTACCCATTTATTAGTGAAATATTTAATACAAATACATTTTATGATACCCACTTGCCACTGAAGTATCTTATACTACCTCCGTTCTTTTATAACTGCAACATCTGGACTTTCACGCATGTCAATGCACAACTTTGATTATTAATATCTTCAATTCTTTATTTTTAAAAATTATAAGACGTTGATATTTTGAAAGTATATTTCGAGATGAATCTAACAAGATCTCACATGACTATATTTTTTATGTGTATAAATCACAAAAAATGGTCAAAAGAGAGTATGCGAACAGTGTAATAGTCAACATGTTGCAATAATAAAGTAACGGAGGAAGTACAAACGAAATACTAATTTTGCAAATGAATATTTGAAGTTAAAAATAATTAACTTATCCAAAAAATGTTATTTTTGTTAATTTTTACCAAAAAAATTAACAATTTCTCAAAAATAGAATGAGGAATGAAGAGGATACCATCAATTAACTAGAAAAATGACTGGTCATGCATGACATCATCATTTAAATGTAAGTATGACATCTAAGCATTGCTTATAACAGTTGTTCTTTCTTTGAGTATTAAATTAGATTCACATTTCTACAATTTATCTATTAAATAATAATCTTGTGTTGATTGGGCGAAATGAAATGTAATGAATGAAATTAATGAAAAAATAATGAAAGTTGGAGTGAAGATTTGGAAAATAATAATAATAATAAATGCAAATTTGTTACAAAATAAAATTGTGAAAAGAAATGGCTATGGTGAAAAATGGAACATTCCCTTTTAAAATGAGAATTTAACTTAGGTTAAAGCATCTCCAATGATGTTGGGTAAAATAGTTGACTAAAATGATATAAAATTGCGATTATGTAAAATTTGCTGAATTTGTAAGGTGTTGTACTCCAATGGAGTTTGCTATAATGATTGGTTATATTTTATTATTATTTCAAGTTATTATAAATAGAATATATTGTATAACATGAAAATAGATGATGTAGTTTGTTATTACAGGTATCTAGAGGTTCGACAAATTTAGATAATATGTATAAGTCGACTAAAATTTTAGATAACAGAAATACCTCATTGGAGTGGAGAAATTTTTACACATTCTTTATAATGTTTATTTATGGCCTATGAATTCATCGTGCTATTCAGAATAGTAATATCCATTGTATTGCAAAAAAGAACTTCAATACTGATATAACTATACTTTTCCTATTTTTCTGTTTGAATACTCTACTACCAAAAAGCCAAAATCTATTCTCCTTTATAATCATGGACTTTCCAAAATATCTATTTGGTCGTGAAGTACCTAAAATCAAATTTTTAAAAGATGCAAGGGAAAAACTGCAAAGTGACACATATGAAGGCAGTCCTTTCAATTTGGTCCTTCACAAAACTGGATAGCATACAACAAAATCTCGATGCAGAAGATACTTGAGATTTATTTACCTGAATTTTGATCCTTGAACGCATGCTTCGCAACAAATCGACCCCACTTGCCAGATTGTCGAGCCACTGCTATCTTGCATAACAACAATACGCACATGCACAAATCAAGTTATGGTTCCAAATCCTCCAACCCAATAGCACCAACCACGACATATTAAAAAGACTCAATAAAAGCACCCACATCTTGTGTTTTGAGGTGAAAGGGGCCAGAACCTATAAAGCTATATGCATAAGTTCAATTCTTAAAAAAAGCTTCATATAGAATCCGGCAATCCGCAACTTAAAAAAAAAAAAGGTACCAACAGGCAACAACATCAATTTTGACAAAATATTCAGCCTGTAAAAATATGTTTTGCTGAATCATCAAATTCTCGGATCATGTAATCCAACAACAGAATACAATGAGCCAAATTGACAGGTTAATAAGTTACATATTAAGGTTCAAACAGTAACATAAATAAATCAAATAGTATCACCACAGAAACAACACGATTATCATTCCAAACATGCTATTCAATTACACCATGAGAATGCAAGAGCTGCAGAGCTCTGCACCCTGCACTAAAATCCTCAGCTAGAGAAGAGATTTGTTCTGATCTCATCTGGTCTAAAAAGTGCGGCACACTACTGGATCCCCAAAACTTATGGCATCCACAGTTGCGACTATTAATTCAACATAGATTTTACCTGCAAATCCTAAAAGTACCAAAAAACAAAAAAAAAATCAATGATGGCCAACTATTTTTAACACAAATGAAGTAACATGTAGCATCAAACCCATTTCGTACCATAAGATAGAGTACACAAAATGCATGCTAGAACTCAAAGCGATAGGGTTCCCCCTCTGCCTGCAGAAATTGTATGATGGGAGGCATTGTCGGTGTGGTGCAATTCAAGAATCGTTATAATTAATTATACCGGTCTCATTATTTATCTATATTTTTCTATTGGAAAAATATAAATCTGAATATTACACTTCCTGTGTGGAGTGACGATAATATAATCTGGAGATCATCATATCATAGATGGCCGAGTATGCGTCCGGAAAAACAACATATAGCATCGCCTCGACATCCAGCCATGTTTTATTTTTTTTCCTAATTTAAAAAGGAAACAAGAGAATTGAATTTGCTACATAACAATTTTATAAACACAAGTAAAAGGCAATGACAGCAAAAGAGAATGTTACTTGACTTACAGGCTTATGCTCGTAGGCATCTCGAATGAATGTCAATATATCTGAACTGTACTCATATTTGCCCCTTGAAAGTACCTTTTTGAAGCTAAGAGCTTCATCTGATCCTGGTGACGAGGTTGTAAGAATAGTTCGACGTTCTCTACGCTCCTTTTTTTTAATTTTTTCCAGCTGACGGGCCGTTTTTGCTGTACTTACCCTTTCCAAGAAATTAGTGGGTATTGCAATACTATGAGTATCAGAAATTAAGATATCAAATGCATCACGGTTTAATTCTCCATACATCCACAATCTCTTGATAATATTGAACCTATCCGTAGGCAAATGAACTATTGGACAATGTGTGATCAAATACGATGCATCTCTGAAATCAAAAGAGAATAACAAAAGTAAAAACCAAAATATCGGCATATCACACATAACACTTCAATTAAGATGGAATTGTATCTTACCTGCGCATAATGCAAGTTAAAAAAAAAAGATAATGAACATTAATCTACTAGAACTCTAGAAGAGATGTATAAAGGAGAGTTAGTCAATTACAGCTAACTTAGTCAATCACCTAAGTTCCAGTCTTGTGATTAAAAAAGAAAGAAAATAAAAAAGAGACTTCAATTATCGTGACATAAATGACTATGAAATGGCAATTTCAAATGCTTACAAATATATTAGAAAAAAGTGAAAACCCTCTCGATAGAAACATGTAACAACTATGATACGACTTTTAGTTTTAACTTTGTTGTACTTGCAAACTAACTGACTAATTAGTGTATCTTTATGAATCTAATCCTTTCATACCTCAAGAAAGTATCATCGAACCATGATTTGACAACCAATTAACCACCTAATTGCCGTAATTAACTTTTCATTTTCATGTACATTACTTAAATTGCACCAATTCAAACTGCAGGCCTTTTATTCCCTTAAGATACGCTCGAGTAAAATGTGTATAATCACCGTAACAAACTTAAATTGTAGCCTGGTCACGGTGTCATAGGCACACATGATTAACATGAGTATGTTTGTACAAATTTCTAGCATGTACACATGATTGGCTTGTGTAGCTTTGTAAAATACAAACGTGCTTACACTAGGCATCAAACGCATGTCTTCAAGCAAGCATAACATTGAGTCTATTTATTTATTTGTTAAAAAACTGGTAAAAATATGTACATACCAAGGAGTAAAAAAGAGCCTTATTCCTCGGCATATAGGCAGTAATCCTAATATTTATCTACATATTAATCCTAATACATATTCATTGTAGGCAACAATTTTGAACAACAATACTTTTTATCTAACAATTAATCACTTGTATAACATAAAATTTTACAACAAAAAATAACTCACCTTAAAGATTCACCATTCTGACCACCATTATGAGCAAATTTCTGACACAACCTGTCAAACAGTTCTCTATCATAATGCCTCGGGAATGTTGAAAGTTGAATCATTTCTTGTAGTTCCTTAAGATCACTTCTGATTCCTTGGTCAAGTTTTGTTTCTACAAGTATTTCAATCTTTAACTAAACTAAATGCACAAATAATATATACAAATGCATACATTCATATCAGACTGATAAATTCCATATATACCTTCAAATCGATCGTCCAGGCCTTCGGCAGAGCAGAGACAGCCCGGGTGACGTATTGCGGGACGTCACAGGCCTCGCGAGGAGATCGGCTCGCGAGAAAATCCAATACCAGCGGCGAGCAATCCAGGTTAGTGTGTTAGGCATATTTTTATGCGCTTATTTATCATTATTTTGTATTATTTTGGCGAGTAAATTTGCATAAATGAGCTTTTAATGCCTTATTCTTGTATGTCTGACACGAGATTGGAGTCCGGAAGCTAAAACGAGGCAAAACGGACGAAAACGGCGAATATTGGCCATGGGCCGCGGCACAAGGTAAGTGAGCCGCGGCACACGCAGAGGACCAGCAGGCACCAGAGTAGACTGTACTCTGAGCCGCGGCCCAGAGGAAAATTATAGCGCCCAGGTTTTTAATTTGCGCGCCGTCTGCCGCGGCACATATTAAGTGAGCCGCGGCACACCGGGCGGTTTTGGTGTACTCCGCGTGGGTTTGGGCCGTTTTGAAGCCACTTCTCGACCTAATCACAAGGACGCGATTTGGAGGCTGATGGGAGCTATAAATAAGGGTTTAAGGCCATAATTAAAGGTAGTTCTGATCTTTTGGAGAGTCGATCAATCTTGGAGGAGGAATATCGCAGAAGAGAAGGATCAGCAGAAGACATCAAGAGCAGAGGGCGGAAGCCAGAAGAACGGAGGAATCCGAGCTCTTCATATGCGTTTGATTTTCATGCTTTCATTTATTAATTCTGTATTTGTATTTTTTAGCATGTCAGGCTAAAACCCTGTTCTAGGATTTTGATGAAACCAACGTTTTGACGGATTTGCTTTAGATTATCTATATAATTCCCTTTTTCTGTTGAGTTTTCCCAATCGATTTTAATGCTTTCAATTGTTTGGCCAATAATTGGATTGTTTTAATTACCTTACTCGAATCGGGAGAGGAGAGTTGGTGAGGAACTATTGGTGAGGACCGTTTTATCTTGTGAGATAGGAATATACTCATAGGAACTACGTGGCCTTTTGGAGATTTTGTGCTTTTTGCCTATTGTCGAATTAATTCACCTAGGGATAGAGTGCGTTATTCGCCTTTAGAAAAATCTATTGACCTCGGGAGAGGCGGTAGAGTATTTTAGCAATCATCGCCTTCAATAAATTGGGGAAATCATTAACTTCAGATAATCGAGAGTAAATTCGGATAAACCAAGGTGGATTCAGAATCCTAAACTTTTTCATTAATTTATTTTCTTTCTTCAAGCGATCGTTTTTCTGTTTATTATTTATTTACCTTAGTTATTAATTGCAACCCAAATTTCGACTGTTCAAATAAAATTAGAATACATAAAAATCGGTACTTAGCAATTCAGTCCTCGTGGGAACGATACTCACTCATCACTTTATTACTTGTCAACGATAACGTGCACTTGCGTTAACGAAATATCGCAACAAGTTTTTGGCGCCGTTGCCGGGGAACTGATTTTTGCTAATATCGATTTCAGTATTTCTAGTCTTAGTTTGAACATTTTTATTGTTTTTGTGTTATTTTATTTATTTGTTTGTTTTTCCTTTCAGGATTGTTCGGTTAGTGCATGAGAAAATTCGGTAACGAAGGCCTACTACCTTTGGATACCGAAATCGAGCGCACTCTTCGGAGAAACAAAAAGGAGAAACGAGAGTTACCAACCATAATCACCATGGCCGAAAATACCGAAAATCATGAAGCGGAAAACCCCATGGTGCAAGCTCAACCGGCACTAGCACTTCGAGATTATGCTATGCCGCAAATCAACGCGAACTTTTCGGGGATTCGGCGTCCCACCATCCAGGCGAACAATTTCGAAATCAAGCCTGCAATTATTCAGATGGTACAAGCGAGCCAGTTTTGTGGTCTGCCGAACGATGACCCCAACGCACACATTGCGTCGTTTCTCGAGATTTGTGACACCTTTAAAAACAACGGTGTCACCGATGATGCCATCCGTCTAAGGCTTTTCCCTTTCTCTTTGAGGGATAAAGCAAAATTTTGGTTGAATTCCTTACCGCCGGGATCGATCACGACATGGGCAGAATTAGCGCAAGCCTTCCTTGCTAAATTCTTCCCACCTTCGAAGACAGCGAGGTTATGAAACGAAATTACTACTTTTGGTCAATTTGATATGGAGTCGCTTCACGAGGCGTGGGAGCGATACAAAGATTTGTTACGGAGATGCCCGAACCATGGCCTACCGGATTGGCTCCAAGTTCAAACATTTTACAACGGATTAAGTGCCTCTACACGCACTCTCGTGGATGCAGCCGCTGATGGAGCTTTAATGGGAGAAACGATGGCCGAGGCACACTCTTTGTTGGAAGCTATGGCTGCGAATGCATATCAATGGCCGTCTGAACGAGTAAATCCGAAGCGAGTCATGGAAATCTCCAATAATGATCCGATCTCTACACTTTCAGCTCAAGTCGCCGCTGTAATATCCGCAATTTTTGATTTTCGGTAAATTTCTTTTTTCGGCCGGAGTCCGTTTTGACGACCCGCTCATGACCGTTTCGTCATTCCGAGAATGATTAATTCTACGCTTTTTGTCATCCGAGTTCGTTTCGGTGTCGTTTTGTTGAATTCCGTGTTCTTAAACGGTTTTTCCGCACTTGAGTTCGATTCTTGCGAATCTCGTCCGAAACTGTTGTTTCGACTTTCTCGTAAGTTCATTTAATGTTATTATTCGTGTTGCAAGCTTCGTCTTGGTGTTTCGATCATGTATCGTGTATTTCGGACGTTTTGGGCCATTTTCGTAATTTCTCAAAGTTTGGGGTAATTACTTTCCGTTGTCGAATTTCGAGCCTTCGGGTGGTCGGAATCGTGTGTTCTCTTAGTGCTCGAGTTCGTCTTTGAGAGTACTTCGTAACCGTATCTTCGATTCGTATTCAGGTTCGGGTTTCGGGGTCGTTCGGGCCGTCGTTCGGGCCCAGGCCGGCACTGGCCGAGTTACGGCCGGTAGTGATCGGCAGTTACGTACATAAGGCCGGTTACGTACGTAAGGCCCTGGCCGGTTACGTACGTAAGGCCCTGGCCGGTTACGTACGTAACGGGCCGGAAGTTTTGGGGCAGTGACTCGGTTACGTACGTAAGCCTTGGCCGGTTACGTACGTAACCCGGCCGGCAGGCAGCCTATATAAGGCCCTGCAGTCGGGTTTTTGGCCATTTTTCTTCTTCTTTTCTTCCTCTTCCGTGGATGTGGCCTTGGGGATTCCGAAGGCATGTTGTTGAACAACAAATCCATGAAGTTGTTGAGCTCATATCATCAATCAATCATCCTATAACATCCTTTGATCGAGCGAATCAAGGTTAGATTTCTAGAAATCTAGTTTTGGGGAATTTGGGTATTTT
>JAWKAU010000832.1:0-31857 GCA_033398695.1 Orobanche coerulescens
TGCCGTTTTGGGGCAAAGAGTGAATAAATTCTTCCACGTGATTTACTATGCGAGCAAAACGCTCGATGAAGCTCAGGTTAATTACACCACCACCGAAAAAGAATTTTTAGCGTTGTGTTTTCTTTAGACAAATTTCGATCCTACTTGGTTGGCTCAAAGGTGATTGTGCATACGGATCACGCCGCATTGAAATATTTACTAAAAAAATCCGATGCAAAACCAAGATTAATTCGGTGGGTTCTTCTGCTGCAAGAATTTGATTTGGAATTTAAAGATAAGAAGGGGTCGGAAAACGTAGTGGCCGACCATCTATCTAGGCTAACCGAGGGAGATAATTTTAAGCTTGATAATCATTTGCCAATTGTTGAAACTTTCCCCGATGAGCAATTATTCGATGTAACAAGGACACCTTGGTATGCTGATATTGTCAATTATATTGTTAGTGGTGTTTTGCAGCCTAACTTAACCTATCAAGGGAAGAAGAGGTTTGTTTCTATGTGCAGGCATTACTTTTGGGACGAGCTCTACTTATTCAGGTTGGGGCCTGATCAGATATTCCGGCGTTGTGTCCCGGAGGAAGAGCACGAGAGCATATTGTTATTTTGCCATGAGTTGCACTGTGGGGGACATTTTAGCGCAAAGAAAACGGCTCCTTCAATCGGGATTCTACTGGCCAACACTATTTAAGGATGCCTATTTCCATTGAAAGAGTTGCGATCGTTGTCAACGAATGGGGAATATAAGCAAAAGGAATGAGATGCCGTTGACAAATAATCTTGTTGTGGAACTTTTCGATGTTTGGGGAGTGGATTTTATGGGTCATTTTCCAATTTCCCATGGTTTTGAGTATATTCTAGTTGCTGTCGACTACGTCTCTAAGTGGGTGGAAGCAATTCCAACCCGAACTAACGATGCTAACGTGGTTTGCAATTTTTTTAGGGATGTGATTTTCTACAGGTTCGGGACGCCTAGAGCCGTAATCAGCGACAGAGGCACGCATTTTTGCAATAAACAACTTGCAGGCTTGCTTAAGAAGTACAATGTGATGCATAAGGTCGCAACGGCATACCATCCACAAACTTATGGGCAAGTAGAAGTAAGCAATCGGCAAATAAAGGCAGTGCTCAAAAAGACAGTGAAACCGACAAGAAAAGATTGGGCATTGAAATTGAATGACGCTTTATGGGCATACCGCACGGCCTACAAAACTCCAATTGGAATGAGCCCATATCGCCTAGTATTTGGGAAAGCATGTCACCTACCCGTTGAGTTGGAACACAAGGCGTATTGGGCAATCAAAGCGCTCAATTTGGATCAAGAAAAGGCGGGCGAGGAACGACTTTTGCATTTAAGTGAGCTCGATGAGATGCGATACGAGGCGTACAAAAACGCCAAACTCTACAAAGAACGAACGAAACGATATCATGATAAGCGTATCGTTCGTAAATCTCTCGAACCCGGGATGGATGTTTTGCTACATAACTCCCGTCTTAAACTCATGCCCGGAAAATTGGTATCGCGATGGGGCGGACCGTTCAAAGTCGTTAAAGTATGGCCGCACGGAGCGGTAGAACTTCTTGATCCTCGGAAGAACGAGCACTTTAAGGTAAATGGGCATAGAGTGAAGCCGTATTTCGGACGAATCGAAGAAATCAATGCGTTTGAGTGCATAGAGGTGCACGATGTTGAAGCTTGAGCAAAACGGGAAGAAGTCGAGCTAATGACTATAAAAAAGCGCTACTTGGGAGGCAACCCAACGTTTTAGTTAGATTTTTTTGTCTTCTGTTTTTCGCATTTATTTTCCTTATTTGTTTTTATTCGATTCGAAACTGACCGATTTGACTGAGGGTGTTAAAATTGCAGGAAACGAGTGCGTTTTCAGAAACTAAAAATTTGGGCAGGAAGGACACGGCCGAGTCACCTTTGGCACAGCCGGGTCTCAAAACAGGAAATTTTGGGATTATTTTGAATAGAACGACACGGCCGTGTCACAGGACACGGCCGGGCCTCAGTACAGTGAAACTTGATTTTCCGTGATAGTATGACTCGACCGTGTCATAGGACACGGCCGAGTCGGCCGACAGAGAGTTTTATGTTATTACGAACAGCACGACACGACCGTGCTATATGCAACACGGCCGTGTCATTCGGTCAGGTATAAAAAGGAGCACGGCCGTTTCCCATTTTTTTTATCTTCTCCAGAAATCCTTTCTTCCTCCCTGCGAACCCTAGCCTCTGAACTTTCGATTTTTTCTCTTCGTTTTTAAAGAAATTTTGTGCGAAATCAAGAAGAGATACAAGAATCAACCACATAATCATCATTTTCAACCAATTTCACTCTTCAAAGGAGCAAATCGGACGAATATGGATCGGGGTTTAATTTTTTTTTCTCTTCAATTTCTCCGAAATCAAGGTATGTTTCTCATGTTTTTGATGATTATTCTCTGTTATGAACATGCTATGATGATTTGAATCGCTAGTTCTTAATTATCTAGGGTTCTTGAATAAATTGAAGATGATGAAATTTGGGGATTTTCGATAATTCTTCATGCATTGATGATTAAATTTCTCGATTGAAAATTCTTGTAATTAAGAGATGTTCTCCATGATGAAGATGATAAATTTAAACGATAGATTTTGCTTGGAGGTTGTTTTGATCGATAGTGTTTATATTGGGGGAATTTTATTGCTTGCTATAAGTTTGGGGGAGGAATACGTTCTGAAGTCCTTGGATAATGATAGATTAAATTTTTGCAGAAAATGGCACGAGGAAGAGGACGAGGAAATGCTCAACGCGGAAGGGGTAGGAATGGCGGGGAACAAATGCAGCCAGCAAGAATGGCTATTCATAGGGATGTGGAACTCCGGAATCTTATGGAATCAATCTCCCTGGAGCGCAATATGAGAGGTGGGAAATGCTGGGACAGAAAAAAATGCTCCCAACAAGATGGCCCGATGACGAATGCATGAATGCAATGAGGATAAGGGAAGATGTGATGAAATTCCTTGAAAGAGTGCATTGGGCGTGGATGATGACTCAACGATGTCCGACCTATAGGTGTCTAACGATGGAGTTTCTCAGCACTCTAACTGTAAGAAGAGATTCGGTGACCCGAGAACCGACTGAAATGACATTCCGGATCAACAACAACGAAGAGACACTGACTATCGTCCAGTTGGAGGAAATTTATCATGCAAGACACGAGGGCCATTACCCGATAAATCGGTTCGCTTGTGAAACTTACTGGAGATCCATGGTAGAATACCCGGGGAGTGAGGCGCGATATTACATTGCAAGATCGGCTAAAGGATCGAACATTCGCAATCCCGTACTCAGATACCTACACAAGGTGATTGCGAATACCATATATGGCCGAAAGGAAACCGGGCCCATTTCACTGCGGGAGTTGTATATCCTGACTCATATGCTCGACGACTCGATTCCGGCAAGTGGGGCTATGGTAGCGGAACATTTTGAGGATGTCGCGACAAAGCCTAAGGGGGAGATATGGATAGGGGGTTTGATTACCCCTATCGCACTACACTTCGGTGTTTCGTTAGATCGGAGGACCCCCTTCCTGGAAATATGCTTCTCTCAATCTCCGTGATGAAGGTGATGAACATCCTAGACTATGAACATCGCATGGACTTCATGCAGACCGACAATGACCATTTCCTCCTCCCGAATCCACATTTGACAACCATAAACAATATTCGGGATATGGGAAATCTTCAAATGGCTACTAAGGCACATCGTCGAGCACGGTGGGCAGCAGGCTTGGCTCCCCCGGGTCACAGTCCTGTCGACCGAAATATTCGACCTAGGCGCTGTAATATCCGCAATTTTCGATTTTCGGTAAATTTCTTTTTTTCGGTCGGAGTCCGCTTTGACGACTCGCTCATGTTCGTTTCGTCATTCTGAGAATGATTAATTCTACACTTTTTGACATCCGAGTTCGTTTCGGTGTCGTTTCGTTGAGTTCTGTGCTTTTTAGCGACTTTTCCGCGCTTGAGTTCGATTCTTGCGAATCTCGTTCAAACCACGTTCGAGTTTCTGTAAGTCCGTTTAACTTTGTTAGACGTGTTGTGAACTTCGGTTTGGTTATTCGATCACGTATCGTGATTTCCGCGTTTTGGGCCATTTTGTAATTTCTTGAAAGTTACGGGTATCCGTATTCTGTAATTGTTGACTCGACCCATTTTTGGTCGCGTATGATTAATTATGGTATTATGTTTTCATTTCGGTCGTTGATATTGTCCGCGAACTTTTCGCCGTGTTCGCCCGCGCGCTTTCGAAATCGGTCGCCGAGCTCGACGGCGGGATCGGGCCGACGGTTGCGGGATCAGCCGGACGATTGCGGGCACCGGCCGGACGGTGCGGCACCGGCGAAGCGCACGCCACGGCCGGAAGGCTGCGCGCTAACCGGAAGGTGTAGCGCCGCCGCCGGATGGCCTAACGACGCTAGCGGCCCGACAGAGAGTCCTCGAGGTTCTCGAATCGGCCAGCTCGACAGTAGCGCACGCCATCGCCGGACGCCAGGCGCTACGGCCGGAAGGTAGCGCACGCCACGGCCGGAAGGTGCGCGACGCTACACCGGCCGATCGGCTAGTCCGAGAAGGCTACTAGATCGCGGCACGGGCCGAGAAGACGCTAGCTCGGCGACTAGCGCGCTAGTCCGGCCAAGATAAATGTGGTCGATCACATTTCATTTCGTTTTTCACTTCCTTCCTTCTCCGTCCGCGGGTGGCGATTCATGGGTCACGAAGCCATGTTGTTTAACAACAAATCCATGAAGTTCTTGAGTTCATAACATCAATCAATCGTCCGTTATCATCCTTTGATCCAGCGAATCAAGGTAATCTTCCTTAGAACCCTAATTTCGTGAATTTGGGGATTTTTGCATTTTCGTCCGATTCGTTCAGTGTTGTTGATTAATTCATGATGGGTATGATTAATCTTGGTAGTATTCTTGTGTTTAACATCATTTAATCCATTGTTCTTCGTCGAATCGAAGTATATTTCTTGATTTCCTTCGAATTGACTTTTTGGGGGATTTGTCCCCGATCTCATTTTTCATCCGTTTTCGATGGATCGATTATGGTTAAATAATGTTGTGAAACATATTCTATGGATTTTATATCCATATTTCAACTTGGAATTTCGTTTTCGGGTTTTGACGGGACGAATCGTGTTCTTGGCCGTTTTGGGGGAAATCCTTGAACCTTCGTCATTTGTTCTTTGAATTCAGCGGCTTTGGGTCGTACTTTGGAATTCATTTTCGTTGTTATTGTTTTCGTTCGTAGTTCATTGTTGTGGATTGTCGTTCGGTGGAGTCGGTGAGTTCGTAGTCGGTTCGTGCCAACCTACTTCGGCCGATTCTCCGCGTTGTGGTTATTCGAGGCAAGTACCTTGCCCATACTTTTCTCGTTTTATGGATATGATGATCGGTGGTCGCCTTGATGTGTTTGTTTGGTTATTTGAAATGAAGTTTCAAAAGATTTCGGTTTGGCCTCGTTAAAGGCTCTCTTTCAAAACGCTTGTGTGCTTTGTGAACGTTGTGTTTTGGGAATTGATTATGATTTGATTATTTTGAACGTTGGAGGCTTTGATGATATCCTTGTTGTTTAAAAGTTATGGAATCGTGTATTCCGTGTTTAATCTTGTTATTGTGTTTTGAAGAGTTTGATAATGGTGTCGGATTAGTGGCCATCTCTAGTAAGTATTCTTGATGAACTTACATTCTTAGCATATTAGTACTGCATGAGTAACGTGTGTGTGTGTATGCTCACTATGGGTTAGATCCGACGGGGTCTCGGTAGGGGTCCACGGAGGGGTGGATCCGCGAGCTTGCTTTTAACCACTATGAGTTAGATCCGACGGGGTCTCGATAGGGGTCCACGGAGGGGTGGATCCACGGTTAATTGTGGTGCATTTTACAAATGTGATTTGACTATGGCATTTTCGGAAATGAGTGCTTTGAACGGTTTTCATGATTGCATGCATTGACTAAGTGTGTAAGAGGTAAGTTGTTCGTTTGGCCTACTTGGCTAGGATGGCACTAGAGTATTTTGTTGTTTGTTTTAAATCCTTTATTTGTGGATTTTGATGTTGGGAGACGAACCTTGTGGTCGTTCTTGTGTACTGTGAGTTGATGAGATTTGGGGCTAAAATCCCAAGGGTTTTGTAAAAGTCATTTTACGGATTTGGGGTTAAAATCCCAACGGTTTGGTAAATGTCATTTTTCGGAAAGTAAACCTTTGGGGCGGTGACCCCTTTTGTCTTTTGGATTTTGAAAAGTAGGATTTGATAATCCTAAATTGTTTTCTATTAAAACTCTCGATGGCATTCTAAACCGTTTTATAAATTACTTCCATTGATTTATGATATTTCGATTTTGAAATGTTTTCTCAAACCCTTGCCTCGGGAAGTACTTTTCGTTTTGTTTGGATCTTTGAGGATCCTTGGTTATTGTTATTCGTTGAATGTGAATTGTATGGCTCGTATTTGCACTTTGTTCTTGCACTAGCAAAACAGTGGAGTTTTGCTAACCCCCGAATATTCGGGGGGTGGATGTCTGTTTTTGCATTCAGGTTTTGGAGCATAACACAGGGTCGGCACGAAGGATGATGAAAGATGATCGATACTAATCACATGAGGAACCGTACTTTGTTTATTGGTTCAGTTGTACTGTATTTTTCCGCTGCTATATTTTTCCGTTGTACGGGTGTGGTTGTATCTGACCCCTGCGTGGGCATGAGTTGTATTTGAGTTGTATGTATTTATTGAAAGACCAAATCGGTCTACTGAGTCGTTTTAGCCTTAAAGGCATGGTTGAGTTGTTATATGTCGTTACCAGCCTGGTAGATCCTTGAGGAAAGGTTCTACGGCGTGTAATATCCCTGAGCGGATTGGGGGTGTTACATAAATGGTATCAGAGCTTAGGTTGAGGAAACCTAGGCTGTCGGGTCAAGTCGTGTTGTTTGAGTCTTGTTTCGTCGGATTTTATCTGACTGAGTCGTGTCGCGACGCGTCGTTTGAGTTTGTTGGTCGTGATTAGTATCGTGGGGCGATCATCATCTTCGTGCGACCTGTGGAAGTAAGTCTCCCTTCTTTGTGTTGTGCCTCGTGTGACACGAGCTATTTTTATGATTATTTGTTAAGTGGTGGAATCCTTATGTGGATTTTGATTTCACGATATGTATTTAGTCGACTCTCGTATTTGATTTATACGAGGAGTGTCGTCGTTTGTGATGTCTTTTTATTGTTGTTTTTGTCCGTGGCTGATGATTTTCGAATCGATTTGCACGTTTTACAAGTTCTATTGTGGAAGCTTTGTGCTTATACACGTTCGACTTGTTCACTAGCCAGTGCGGGAGGGTATTTTATTAGTGGTTTTGTTCTGAATGTGGTATTTTATCGTTTATTTTCGTTTAAAGACATGTATTGTCTTGATTTTAAACTTTTTGATGCGTGTGCTAGGAGTTGTTTTAGTGAACGTCGATATGTGTGAGTTTTGGACATTCTGGCCTATTGGATTTTTGAAAACCTTGAGTATCTTGGAAAAATAAATTTCGAGACATACTTTTCAAATGAGTTATTTTCTTGTGGTACATCCAAGGTGCCACAATATATTTCAAAAATTTTCTACTTCGAGGACCAAAATGCTTTGAGATATTTTCAATGTTTTAGAAACACTTTTATTTAGACCCGAGGGTCGAATATTCTGAAAGTTTTCACTAAGAGAAAGTATCTTCATTCTTATCAAATGCGAAATGGTTCTCCAATGTCACGATAACGATGTTTCACGTTTGTACTTTTTGAAGGATGATACTCAAGATCAATCGGTGTTCTTCTAAATTATTTTTAAAATGAGGTTTTCGTTTTTAAAACCTATCCATTCCCGTTTGAGGGCTGGGTATGTATGTACGATGTTCGCGTTGTCATTTTGATGGTTGCTCCCGAGTATGACCGAATTGGCGGTGTGAGCGTTGAGTCATTTTCCACACATTTGTTGTGTTAGCCCCCTGTGAGAGGCGGGGTGTTGGTGTTGAATATTATCGCCTCGTAGTGATTCCTGCGTTGTCGCGCATGTGCGAGCTGTTAGAGCTTGGTTTGGTATGACCGTGTGCATCGGTGATGGTTCCGTTATGCGTCGGTTGTTTAATGTCTTGTTACCTTGCTCCCGTTTTTGTGAATTTCGTGGACGAGGTCGGAGGTAATGCCCGTACTATTTTGACTTCTGTATTTTCTCTTTCTCCAGTCTATCGATTCGCTCATGTTCGTTGACACTTTATGAACTTGTTCTGTATTTCGGTTTCATCGTTCGAACGAGCTGTGATCTTGTTGTGGGCCGATCTGGTTATAGATGTGACCTTTTTCGAGTTCGGTTCGATTCTTGTGAACCTTGTTCGGGAGTAACATCATTTGGTTCTACTAGTCCTTTTATTCGAAGGGATCGGATTTTGAACTTCTGTATATTCTACTTTGTCGACTCATTTATGTTCGTTGACATTTCTGAGCTTGTCCTGCCCTTGTTTTTGTTTATCGAACGAGTGTGGTATCATTTCGGAATAACTCGTTTGTCGTTGTGACTTTTCAATCGCTATTCCCTTTCCTGTGGATCTTATGGGAATGCATGTCTTGTAGTTCTCACCAGATCATCCTGGGAGTTGTTGTTTGAACTTTATTGTTCTTCGTGATTCGAACACGATTCTTCGATTTTTGTTGTCTCGATCGTTGTGGTTCGATCGTTTGATTGTTCGGTTTTTATTGATCTCGTTCCGTGATTGGTGAACATTCAGGCTCCTTCGTAATTCCCTTCAGTTCGGGAAATTAGTTTCGTTTTCGATCTTCCAGCCCTTAGGCGGTGGAATTCCGTATTTGTTCAGCGTTTGGCTCGCGTTGTGATCAATGTACCGTTAGGTTGGTCAATCGTATTGATTTTCGTTCGTTGTGTTTTGCGATTGTTCGGATAATTGACTTGATTGTATTATCCATTTGATGACGCTTGTCACTTGTTGGTTTTATTATATCCCTAACGGCGACGTTGTGTTGGTCGCCGTGGAGCGTGTTTTCACGCCGTATATTCCTTTGCGTTGTTTGTAACATTTCGCCGTTGGGCGTTAGTTACGCATTCTTGTGTATCTCGTTGAGTTTTTCCTGGCGGAATATTTCTTCTCCCTACTTGTTTTAAGTTTCGGGACGAAACTTCTTTTAATGAGGGTAGAATGTAATATCCGCAATTTTCGATTTTCGGTAAATTTCTTTTTTTCGGTCGGAGTCCGCTTTGACGACTCGCTCATGTCCGTTTCGTCATTCTGAGAATGATTAATTCTACACTTTTTGACATCCGAGTTCGTTTCGGTGTCGTTTCGTTGAGTTCTGTGCTTTTTAGCGACTTTTCCGCGCTTGAGTTCGATTCTTGCAAATCTCGTTCGAAACTGCTGTTTCGAGTTTCCTGTAAGTCCGTTTAACTTTGTTAGACGTGTTGTGAACTTCGGTTTGGTTATTCGATCACGTATCGTGATTTCCGGGCGTTTTGGGCCATTTTGTAATTTCTTGAAAGTTACGGGTATCCGTATCTGTAATTGTTGACTCGACCCATTTCTTGGTCGCGTATGATTAATTATGGTATTATGTTTTCATTTCGGGTCGTTGATGTCGTCCGCAAACTTTTCGTCGTGTTCGCCTGCGCGTTTTGAAATCGGTCGCCGAGCCCCGACGGCTATGGATCGGCAGACGGCCATGGATCGCCGGACGATTGGGCACCGCCGGACGGTGCGGCAGAACCGGCGAAGCGCACGCCACGGGCCGGAAGGCGCTGCGCTAACCGGCAGTGTAGCGCCTGTGCCGGATGGCCTAACGACGCTTAGCGGGCACGACAGTGGAGTCTCGGAGGTTCAGAATCGGCAGCTCGGCAGTAGCGACGCTATCGCCGGACGATGCGTGCGCTTACGGCGGCGGTAGCGCACGCCACGGCCGGAAGGCCGCGACGCTACTGGCCGAGCGGCTAGTCCGTATAAGCTCTTGGATCGCGGCCCGGCCGATAAGACGCTAGCTCGGCACTAGCGCGCTAGTCCGGCCCGAGATAAATGTGGCCGGCAGTCACATTTCATTTCGTTTTCACTTCCTTCCTTCTCCGTACGCGGTGGCGATTCATGGGTCACGAAGCCATGTTGTTTAACAACAAATCCATGAAGTTATTGAGTTCATAACATCAATCAATCGTCCGTTATCATCCTTTGATCCAGCGAATCAAGGTAATCTTCCTTAGAACCCTAATTTCGTGAATTTGGGGATTTTTGCATTTTCGTCCGATTCGTTCCGTGTTGTTGATTAATTCATGATGGGTATGATTAATCTTGGTAGTATTCTTGTGTTTAACATTATTTAATCCATTGTTCTTCGTCGAATCGAAGTATATTTCTTGATTTCCTTCGAATTGACTTTTTGGGGGATTTGTCCCCGATCTCATTTTTCATCCGTTTTCGATGGATCGATTATGGTTAAATGATGTTGTGAAACATATTCTATGGATTGTATATCCATATTTCAACTTGGAATTCCGTTTTCGGGTTTTGACGGGACGAATCGTGTTCTTGGCCGTTTTGGGGGAAATCCTTGAACCTTCGTCATTTGTTCCTTGAATTCAGCGGCTTTGGGTCGTACTTTGGAATTCATTTTCATTGTTATTGTTTTCGTTCGTAGTTCATTGTTGTGGATTGTCGTTCGGTGGAGTCGGCGAGTTCGTAGTCGGTTCGTGCCAACCTACTTCGGCCGATTCTCCGCGTTGTGGTTATTCGAGGCAAGTACCTTGCCCATACTTTTCTCGTTTTATGGATATGATGATCGGTGGTCGCCTTGATGTGTTTGTTTGGTTATTTGAAATGAAGTTTCAAAAGATTTCGGTTTGGCCTCGTTAAAGGCTCTCTTTCAAAACGCGTGTGTGTTTTGTGAACGTTGTGTTTTGGGAATTGATTATGATTTGATTATTTTGAACGTTGGAGGCTTTGATGATATCCTTGTTGTTTAAAAGTTATGGAATTGTGTATTCCGTGTTTAATCTTGTTATTGTGTTTTGAAGAGTTTGATAATGGTGTCGGATTAGTGGTCATCTCTAGTAAGTATTCTTGATGAACTTACATTCTTAGCATATTAGTACTGCATGAGTAACAAGTGTGTGTATGCTCACTATGGGTTAGATCCGACGGGGTCTCGGTAGGGGTCCACGGAGGGGTGGATCCGCGAGCTTGCTTTTAACCACTATGGGCTAGATCCGACGGGGTCTCGGTAGGGGTCCACGGAGGGGTGGATCCACGGTTAATTGTGGTGCATTTTACAAATGTGATTTGACTATGGCATTTCCGGAAATGAGTGCTTTGAACGGTTTTCATGATTGCATGCATTGACTAAGTGTGTAAGAGGTAAGTTGTTCGTTTGGCCTACTTGGCTAGGATGGCACTAGAGTATTTTGTTGTTTGTTTTAAATCCTTTATTTGTGGATTTTGATGTTGGGAGACGAACCTTGTGGTCGTTCTTGTGTACTGTGAGTTGATGAGATTTGGGGCTAAAATCCCAAGGGTTTTGTAAAAGTCATTTTACGGATTTGGGGTTAAAATCCCAACGGTTTGGTAAATGTCATTTTTCGGAAAGTAAACCTTTGGGGCGGTGACCCCTTTTGTCTTTTGGATTTTGAAAAGTAGGATTTGATAATCCTAAATTGTTTTCTATTAAAACTCTCGATGGCATTCTAAACCGTTTTATAAATTACTTCCATTGATTTATGATATTTCGATTTTGAAATGTTTTCTCAAACCCTTGCCTCGGGAAGTACTTTTCGTTTCGTTTGGATCTTTGAGGATCCTTGGTTATTGTTATTCGTGGAATGTGAATTGTATGGCTCGTATTTGCACTTTGTTCTTGCACTAGCAAAACAGTGGAGTTTTGCTAACCCCCGAGTATTCGGGGGGTGGATGTCTGTTTTTGCATTCAGGTTTTGGAGCATAACACAGGGTCGGCACGAAGGATGATGAAAGATGATCGATACTAATCACATGAGGAACCGTACTTTGTTTATTGGTTCAGTTGTACTCTATTTTTCCGCTGCTATATTTTTACGTTGTACGTGTGTGGTTGTATCTGACCCCTGCGTGGGCATGAGTTGTATTTGAGTTGTATGTATTTATTGAAAGACCAAATCGGTCTACTGAGTCGTTTTAGCCTTAAAGGCATGGTTGAGTTGTTATATGTCGTTACCAGCCTGGTAGATCCTTGAGGAAAGGTTCTACGGCGTGTAATATCCCTGAGCGGATTGAGGGTGTTACAGGCGCATTATGGATGAGGATAGAGCCGAGAGTATGGAAGAGGAGGAGGCTTATGAAAGAGGCCCGGATGACGAGGAAGAAGAAGAGAGCGAAGAAGAAGAGGAAGAAATCACGAGAGATCGGCCCGAGATGTCAAGGCGGGCCGAAATTAGACGTGCCCCCTCACGCCCAACATTAAGGGAGGAGTTTGAGGCCTACCGAGAGGAGGCGATACGGGAGCGACGCGAGATAATGTCTCTTGTGAGACAAATGCACGAGTGGCACGTCCAGCAATGCCACTTCCCCTCGCCCCACCAGTAAACCGGTTGTAAGTATTTCTTGACCAATGAAATTCTTTTGTTTAAATACTATACCCCCTTCGTTCGTATATTCTTTAATTCAATTTGGGGGGGGGGGGGGGATTGGTCAAGAAATACTTCATTACTCTTGTTTTTATTTGTTTTCGGATACTAATTTTCCTTGATGCTTATTTTTGGTGTGTTTTGAACATTTCGCACTTATTTGTGGTGTGTTTTTATTTGGTGTGTTTTTATTTTGCAAACTTGAAGAAAACTTTGAAGTGTGTATTTTTTTTGGAATGCCTCGGGATTTATTTCGTTGTTCTGATATACAAATCGAGAATAATTTGTTGAGGAAAAATTGTTGATAATCGAAACAGGTGTGAAATTGAATAAGTGGTTTTAATATCTTGGAGGTATGAGCAAACCTACTTGTGAGCTATTGAGCCTTCGTGCATTTTCTAAAATGCAAGTTTCATTGTCGAGTGTTTCATTCTTGATTTAAAACTCTAGATCTTGCCTTGGTATCTTGTTTAAAACCACTGGTGTGTGTGTGTGTGTGTGTGCAAATTGAGTGAAAATGATTTTTGGCGCCTTTGATCTTAACCCTTCGATTTTGGCCAACCCGACATTTGATCATTTCTTAAATAAACCCAATTGAGGTCATTGTCTATTTCATTGTTAAACAACATATCGAGCTTTCATTTACTATAATCCTTCGATCCCTACTTGAGCAATTAGAAATATTTTTGACGAGGATGCAAAGATTGTGGTGACATTGGGTGACATATATATTGTCGGGAGTGTTGAATTGGTGAAAATAATTACTCCGCTATTTTTGGGAACCTAGTAACCGGGTGTATTCATGTGACCCATCGTTTACATTCGCGTAAAAGGGATCATTTAGATATGAGTATGTTTGGAAGTAGTTGTGTATATTTTGATCCTAGTAACCGGGTGTATTCATGTGACCCATCGTTTACATTCGCGTAAAACGGATCCTAAAACAACCCCCCAAAAAAAAATTGGAGCAATAAGGAGGGTATGACGCTGCGTTTTTCACTTTCGATAGTTCGCGTAAAACGGATCCTAAAACAACCCAAGCCAAAAAAAAAAAATCGGAGCAATAAGGAGGGTATGACGCTGCGTTTTTCACTTTCGATAGTGCTTGCTACAAGTGGTTCATAATTAAGGGGATGAAAGAAGCAAATCTCAAAAATCTTGAGCTTCTAAAAGCGACTATGGTGATTTAAATTCTAAAAATTGCTTGAGACAAGTCACTTTAGCCATATATATCCCACCTCGACCAAAGCCTACATTTCAAGCCGAGTAGAGCCCTTTTTGATTCACGAAAATATTGCATGCACTAAACAGTGGTAGAGATAAAGACGATTGGCAAGCCTATGGGGTTCCTTATTTTATTGAATATGTTCCGAGCGTTGCTTACCCCTATCACTTTGAGAGTGAGTGAATACACTTGACCGGTGAGGTTTATATTGCCAAGTATTGACTATGATGTTAAGGAAGCACCCCGGAGGTTTGAAAACTTTGTAGAACTCGATTTATTTTACTTTGTGAGTTTTGATGAAATTTTCGAAGAGGATCTTTTGAGGTATTTTGACAGATGAGTTCCCCTTTTGTGAGTGATTATTTTAAAATGATTTGCTCGGGACGATCAAAGTTCAAGTTTGGGGGGGTTTGATGAGTCGATTCTTGATCGACTCATTCTGTTCTATCTAGTCGTGTTTTTGTTTGCTTTTTAGTATTTTTGTTCTCTTTTATGCGTGTTATGTTGTGTTTTTAATTTATAGGTAACCAAGCGAAGATTGTGGTGAAATATGCGCTTTCATAGCTAATATTGGAGTTTATGATGATCAAAAGCTAAAACGGGGCCTAAAACGACGAAAGATTTAAGCAGTATCGGTTAAAACTCCTAAAACCCAGAATCTCCACTCTGAATTGAGATGTATTCTCCTTTGATATAAATTCCTCGTGAAATTAGCTTCAAAACGGTATATCATATGCTAAAATCCGAGGGGTATTGATACAAGAACGAAGGATCAAGCGAAGAAGACCAAAAACCGGACTTGGCTGCACCAGGCGACTCAACTAGGCTGCACCAGGCGACTCGACTCGGCTGCAACAGGTAACTCGGTCGTGCTATGGGACACGGCCGGGTCTCATTCCAGCAAGAATTTCATTTTCCGGAAGGGAACAACTCGACCGTGCCTTTTGGGACACGACCGAGTCACTATCGGCCATTTTGTGTTTCCCGCATAGTGCAACACGGCCGTGTCATGGGACACGGCCGAGCCTCTTGTGTAACCTTTTCGTTATTCCAGCGTAGTGCGACACGGCCGTGTCCCAGGACACGGGCCGTGTCACTTTTCGGTTCATGTCACTTTCCTTGACATTTTTGCACACCTTTAAGCCTTTGTCTTGATTTTTTTGGCTATAAAACAAAGTGTAGTGACCCCTTGAGGAGTGTGCTTATCTTGTGGAAAAGATATTTTGTGGAAAAACACAAGATTAGGGAGGAAAAAACACCAAAAGAGTGGAAAGAGAGAGATTTTCATCATCTTCCTTGTATGTTCTTGGAGTGAAAAATACTTTTGTGAGATATAATAATTCCTTGTATAATTTTGTTGTGAGTTCTTGTAAGAAGATCATCAAACCTTCATAGGGAATTCGATTTCGGCATTTACAAGGGAAGTTTTTACCATGTTTTGTTCTTCAATTTCCATTATTGTTGTTGAATTAATCATGTGTGGCTAAACACTTCATATGGGTTTTTAGATATAGCCACACACATGTTTTTTATTGTTAGTTCCTTTTGATTTTCCGGGTAAAAGTTTGGGATTGTTCCTCTTGTTCGCTTCGTTTTAGAACTTTGAATTAGATCATCAAACCTTTTTCATTGTTGTTATTATTATTCGAATAGAGGGTTTTTGTCGGTGTTCGCCATCAAACGACCCGATAGAAACGATTGTGAATGTTCTCGAGCTTTTTCGCGCGATCTTTTAACGATTTACCTCATCAAAAGTAGTCGGTTAATTGATTGTTAGCTAGGGTTTCGTCCCCATCAAAAGAGTATCCCTTAATTTTCGTTGAGAACAATCGTGATTTTTAGAATTACCGCCATCAAACGGATTTCTTTTATTCGTGAGCAATCGATAATTCCAAACCTTATTTATTTGAGTATCGGAACTAATAATTGATTACGTGTATGTCGGTGAATCTAAATTCCCATATCAATCTCATTATTGTTATCTCTCATTTATCCGACGATAGAATTGGTGTTGTCATCACTTAGTTTATTTTAATTTCATGCGTTATTATTATAATCCAATCGAACCAAAGATGTATTTTAATTTATTTTACTTTTGTTCATTCGACTATTTGTCGAACATTATCGAATTTTAAACCATTTCCAATTCCTCGAGAGATCGACCTCGGAGTTACTTGCCGCTTACTACAAGAGCGATTCGTACACTTGCGAGTATTTAATTTGAATCATCATAATGATTTGGAGATTTATGAGAATAAAAGCAAAAAAGTTATTTTGGAAGAGGAAGTTCATGAAGACGGTGATACAAGACTAAAGATACAGCAGCAGATGGGGGAAAAGGGATCCAATTGATTGTTTTTTTATGTTATTATTAGATATTTTTGTGTGATGGTGATTAAATTTTGTTTTATAAAGTTATATGCTTTGGAACTGTAAACTATTGCTCTTTGAAGTGAGCTACTTTGTTATGGTTAATATTTGGCTCCATAATCACCTTTATTTGCTTTGCATAACTGAACACTTAAATTTCAATTCAAAGGTAAAGAAAATAGACACAAAATTATGCATTTCAACTAATAATCAGAATACTGAATCAATACATGGTCCATCGAGGATCAAAATATCAGCACATGATTGTTGCTAGTAAGTCACAAAATATAAAAATACATAAGCAATATAAGTTTCACGGTATGGACATCCCCTTATGTCATGGTCATCATTACGGCAAATGCTACACCTCTTCTTCTGCCGGCGCCTTTGCCTCGTTTGTTCATCGATTCCTTGAGTTTCTTCAGGGATATTCAAATCCACACCATCTATGGGAATGAATGCTTTGCAAGATTTTCTATTGTGGTCGGTTCCTTTACACCTACTGCACACCTGAGGCCGTCCACCTGCGGGCAAATTTTCAACAGCGGACCGTGCGCGACTCATCCTTGGTCGGCCGGCTTGTCGTACCCCCTCTGGAGGTACGCAAATGATGGATGAGATCTCCGGTGGGACATTCCACTCATCAGGATGTGGGATGGGACTAATATGCTCCTTATAAGTCTCTCTAAGGCCTTGTTGCTTGAAATAACGACTAACAAAATCATACACGGACAAACCATTGCCGACGCGCCTGTTACAATAAGCAATTATGTCAAGGATGTTGTATAGGATAATGTATTTTTGATATTGATGAGGTGATAAATCCAGACTGTAACACCCTCAAGATATTCGAGGTATATTACAGCGCCGTGAATCCCTATATGGGACCCACCAGGCTGAACAGCATCATACTCATCGACTCACATAAACGACAGGACAATACCATGTCATAAAGACGCAAAACAGAACAAGTCACCCGGTTCAACCGGTCAATATAACACCATCATCCAACACAACATGATAAGCAACCATACAATCCAAACGAACAAGAACCCCTTAAGTACTCGAGTACAACTATTAGTTCAAAACCACAAAAGACAAAAAGGTAAAAGACACTAAAACATCACTCGTGCACCATCATCACGCACGGCCATCATTCGTGTACTGGTCCAGCGCCCGCTCGTCTCGATGAACTTGACCTGAAATTCATAAAACGGATTTCCCCAAAACGGGTCCCCAAAGGGGTTAGCAATTACGCTAGTACAAGTAACCAGATGAACGACTTATATCTTACACATATAGTAATGCACGCAATTCAAGAAAACATAGTTCCAAAATACTCATTTCCGGAAATGCCAATGATCAAACCACATTTGCAAAAATGCACCACAATTAACCGCGGACCCACAGCTTCGTGGATCCCTGCCGAGACCCCGTCGGATCTAACCCACAGTGGTTAAAAGCAAGCTCGCGGTCCCACAGCTTCGTGGAACCCTACCGAGACCCCGTCGAGTCTAACCCGCAGTGAGCATACACACACACACACAATTTCTCATACAAAACTACTATGTCAAGATCGTAAGTTCATAAGGGTACTTGCCTCGATTAAATAGACGATGACACGAACGGAACGAAAGGATCAAGCACAACCACGAGGAACCGACGAGAATGAACCTAACGATTCGAATAGCACAATCACAACCACTTCTAAACGATTATGGAAATGGAATACACCCGGAAACCCGCCTACGATTCATGTATATTCATACAAAAATAACAACGAGGGCGGACCACAACCAAACCCTCTCGAATCCATAAAAATCCACAAAATATCCATGAATCCGTAGGAAAACTAACGATACTAACAATATTAATCGTATACATCATGAATCCACCAACGAAACGGAACTAATCGGAAGAAAATCCCAAAACCCCCCAAATTAATCGAAATAGGGTTTTAGAACATTACCTTTGGAGATTCAAGAACTAAGATCCGTAGAACACGCGTTAGATTGATTATCCGAGCCTCACAACCGAAAAGAAATGATGAAAATCGACCCCCGGATGAAGAACTCTCCCCCTCTATATCCTCTCTCTCGCGATGCAGTGGAAAAATGGGGAAGGAGACGACCGATCTCGTCTAATAAGGACGAGTCTGCGCAATTACCGCTTCGTGTGCCGCGGCACAGCCGAAGTGTGCCGCGGCACAGGCCGAAAATCTACTCCCAGGTTTTGGCATTGTGCCGCGGCACAGCCTGCGTGTGCCGCGGCACACGGTACAGTTGGGTTTTGGTCGCGGAAGACACACGAGTGTGCCGCGGCACCGGACAGGTGTGCCGCGGCACTGGCCTGGCGCTGTGCCGCGGCACAAAGTACAGATCTCTCGACCAACATTTGGAGAAATTTGTGTGCCGCGGCGCACGCACCTTGTGCCGCGGCCCACACCCCTTTTTGGGTCCCAAAATGATAAAAATGATCCGGAAAGAGAATAAAACGATAGGAATCAATATTTGGGGACTAATAACACGAAATGGATCCACGGCAACCCCGAAACGGCGGTTTCGCACAATAATAACAAGAATATAGTTCAACAGTTTGACAGGAAGGACACGCTGAAAAGTACACGAGGGTCACTACGATCGAGAAATACACCAAAAACGAAAATACAAGGGAAAGAAAAATACGGATATTACATTCTACCCCTCTAAAAATAAGTTTCGTCCCGAAACTTAAGAAACAAACAACTCCGGGTACCTAGCACGCATGCTATCCTCGGTTTCCCAAGTTGCTTCCTCGACACCGTGTCTCGACCACTGCACCTTGACCAAAGGTATGGTCTTATGCCTCAATCGTTTCTCACGATGCTCCAAAATCTTCAAAGGACGCTCCTCAAAAGTAATATCTTCAGCAATATCAATCTCGCCATAATCGATGACGTGACTAGGATCCGGAACATATTTCCTCAACTGGGAAACATGAAAAATGCTATGAACATGACTCAAGGCTGGAGGTAACGCCAAACGGTACGCCAATTCACCGACTCGCTTGAGAATCTCAAAGGGTCCAATAAATCTCGGACTCAGCTTTCCTTTCTTCCCGAAACGAAAAACTCCCTTCGTCGGCGACACCTTAAGCAAAACGTGGTCTCCCACCTCGAATTCCAAAGGTCGACGACGGACGTCGGCATATGACTTCTGTCGACTCTGGGCAGTGAAAATCCGTTCTCGAATTAACTCTATCTTCCGCCTCGCCTCTAAAACGACATCCGGCTCAGTCCCGACCAAATCGGACACCTCATTCCAACAAATCGGTGATCGACATCGCCGCCCGTAAAGTGCCTCATACGGTGCCATCCGAATCGACGCGTGCCAACTGTTGTTGTACGTGAATTCAATCAGCGGCAAATGTTCCTCCGACTACTACTCGATGAGAGCACAAGCACGCAACAAGTCCTCGAGCGTCTGGATAGTGCGTTCCGACCGTCCATCCGATCGGGATGGAAAGAGGTACTCAAATGTAAACGGTACCCAACGCCTTATGCACCGCTTTGCCAAGTGCGATACAAACGGCCGTCACGATCCGAAACAATAGACTTCGAGTACCGTGAAGTCTCACAATCTGCGCGATAAACACACGAGCTAACTTCTCCGGCCCCAAGTGTCCTTGATGCCCGGAAAATGTGCCGACTTGGTCGACGATCGACAATCACCCACACCATATTCATGCCCGACCTCGATCTCGGCGGACTCGTAATGAAATCCATCGATATATCTTCCCATTTCCATTCGAACGGGAAGTGATCGCAATAACTCAAATGAGCCGATGCTCGATTTTGACTCACGACAAGTCAAACATCTCGCTACAAAGCGTGCGACCTCATCCTTCATATCATTCCACCGAAATTCCTTCTTAAGTCCTTGTACATCTTACTTGAACCAGATGAACGGAGTAAGGTGTAGCATGGGCCTCCCGCAAAATACTCTGTCTCAACTCGAGTCATTCGGCACACAAAGCCGACTGAATCTCAAAACACCATCCTCGTGAATCACAAATCCAGAGACTTTCCTTTAAGAACGCTTCTCGGATTTGAGTAATCATCGGATCCTCTAATCGCTTCACTTAATTTCATCGATCAAAGGCAGCGAAACCTCTAAAGCACGAAGTTGCCCGACGGCTCAGGCAACAAAACTTCAACATCTAACTCGATTAAAGATCGCCAAGCTCGAATCGAGACGTAAGGATCTCAAGCGATCGCAATGCACCGGTTTAGACTCAAGGCGTCGGCCACGACGTCGCCTTGCCGGATGATAAAGGATTTCGAGGTCATAATCCTTAATCAACTCTAACCACCTCCTCTGCCTCATATTCAACTCCCGCCGAGTAAATATGTATTTCGACTTTTATGATCGGTAAAAATCGACATGCGAGCGAAAAGATAGTGACGCCAAATCTTGAGCGCAAAAGCATTTGCCGCTAACTCCAAATCATGAGTAGGGTAGTTAAGCTCATACGGCCTCAATTGTCTCGATGCAAAGGCAATGGTCTTACCGTGCCGCATTAATACGCACCCAAGACCACGCCCGAAGCATCGCTATAAACGGCAAAACCTTCGTTACCACATGGCAACGCCAAAACCGGGCTGAAGTCAAACGCTTCTTCACTCCTCAAAACTCGACCGCCTCGTCATTCCGCATTTAACCTCTCGGATTTTTGGAGCAAGCTGCGTAAGTGGCCGAGCCGGTTTCGAAACCCTCGACGAACCTACGGTAGTAGCCAGCTAAACCCAAGAAACTACGGAGCTCCTTCACATTCTTGGGCGGTGCCCAATCCAACACGGCCTCAATCTTCTGCGGATCCACACGAACCCCCTCGGCTGAAATCACGTGACCTAAAAACATCACTTCCTTCAGCCAGAACTCACATTTCGAGAACTTTGCATAGAGTTGCTCGGTCCTCAAAATGTTTAACACTATCCGCAAATGATGGGCATGCTCTTCCTCGTTCCTCGAATAGATAAGAATATCGTCAATGAAGACGACGACACACTTATCCAAATACTCGATAAAAACTTTGTTCATTAACTGCATGAACACCGCCGGCGCATTAGTTAACCCGAAAGGCATGACTACGAACTCATAATGTCCGTATCTCGACCGAAAAGCTGTCTTCGGCACATCGGACTCTCTCACCCGGAGCTGATAGTACCCCGATTTCAAATCAATTTTCGAGAATACCGTAGCTCCCTGCAACTGATCGAACAAGTCATCAATTCTCGGCAAAGGATACTTGTTCTTGATGGTCACCTTGTTTAGTTCGCGATAGTCGATACACAAACGTAGTGAACCATCCTTCTTCCGCACAAACAGGACCGGTGCGCCCCAAGGCGAGGCGCTCGGTCGAACATACCCCGACTCAAGAAGCTCGCTCAACTGCTTCTTCAACTCTGCCATCTCTGAAGGTGCCATGCGATACGGCGCCTTCGAAATAGGAGCCGCGCCCGGCTCTAACTCTATAGCAAACTCAACCTCACGATCCGGTGGCAATCCCGGTAACTCGTCAGGAAATACATCAGAAAACTCCTTAACGACTGGAATCGACGAAAGCTCGACTCCACCATCCCCCGCCTTCAAGGCATAGCACCAATAACCAGTACATCCCTTTCGCATGAGACTCATCGCCTTCAAGGCATTAATGACGAATTTCTGGTTTCCCCTCTTTCGCCCCGCGAAAGAGTGCTCGGTGCCGTCCTCGGCTAACATAGTGATGATTCTCGTGCGGTAGTTCATGATCGCACCATGCCGCTCGAGCCAGTCATCACCAAGAATCAAATCCTCACCCTAGATACTCACAACAATAAGATTAGAGGGCCAAGTCCTTTCACAAATAAGCACAGAACAGTCTCGAACCTCCTGATCACCAACGATCCTATCACCGCTAGGAAGCTTAACGATGAAGGGCTCACAAGGCGTCAAACGGTCGAGACTCAAACGACGTACACAATCCAGAGATATGAACGAATGCGTAGCACCGGAATCGAAAAGCACACTGACAGGATGAGAAAGAATATAAACGGTACCTGTCGCCACGGTAGCCGCTGGGTCATCGGTCTTCCGCATCTCATAAACCCGCGGATGGGCGGAGCCGACACTGGAAGCTCCCCCTCTTGAGGGCTGACCCCGACCTCTCCCCCGACTAGCACTCGGCGGAGATTGAGGAGTAAACGACCCCTAATTCACACTTGGTTCCCTAGGCGCCGGAATGGAAGCCCGGGTACCAAGGATTTTCTCCCTCTCGGCCTGACGGCTTTGTGACCCGACCGCCACACGATTACACGTCAGCAAAGGGTTCGGACAAACACTGCTGATGTGGCCTGCGCCACGATTAAAGCATTTCACCTCTCGAGAAGGGGCACCGGCACCTACGAGGAAACCCAGTAGATCGAGATGGGCCACCACCAGCGGAAAAGTTAGCAGACTGAAATTTCTGCTGACCCCCACTTTTGTGGCCCGAAAAATTCCCGGCGGACTTCTGCTTCTTACTCTCGCGGGCCGCCTCACTCGCCGTCACAGACATATCGTAAGCAAGGGCCCTGCTCTGGTAATCTTTCAAGGTAGTGCATACAAGCCCCGACATATAGTCCCGAATCGGCAACTTCATCCGTCTGGAGAAATGGAAAATATTGTCACTCTCCTCGACAACTTGGGTCTTCACATAACCCAACTCCTTATTAAAATCAGCAATAGCTTGAGATACGGGGATATCCCGCGGTTGAGCATCATAAAAAGCATGTACCCGAGCACATCGGTCGCCACGGCAATATTCACCTCCATCAACTCTTGAAACTCAGCCCACGAAGCAGCATGGTCTTTGGGCCCAACGGCCTCCCACCAATCCGTAGCGTCCCCTGTGAGAAAATATTGAGCAATAGGGACTCTACGTTCCTCGGGACAGTTAGTGGCAACGAAGACCTTTGATATCTCCTTAATCCACCCTTCCCAGCCCATCGGGTCCGAAGCTCCCGAAAACTGAGGAGGATGCATCTTGATGACATCTTGGAGCCAACGGTCCGCTCCGCCCCGATTAGCATGGGCCTGATCCGGGTTCTGAACCGCCTGAGCTATTGCCGCCATTTGGTTCACCATCTGTTGCATTACGGCCGCAATACCAAGATCGGCACGCTCCTGAGAAGAAGCATGGCTATGACGGTCGCCGATCGCCGGCTCCCGAAGACTGTGACGTGGCCGCCCCACCGGCTGCCCCACGTCCCCGGCCGCGTCCACGACCACGACCGCGACCACGACCTCTTCCAGCATCCATACTGGAGTTAAATAAGTAGCAAAAGCCATACGAGGGTAAGTACGAGAGAAGAACAATCACAAGTCGAGAATCAAAGGTACGATACAAGGAAATAATGAACAGAGGAAGGAAAACTTACGGACACTGGTAGTACCGGAATCATGGCAGCGTGACGATGATGTGCAAAACAAAACACCACAAGACCCAATAAACCGACAAGCCTAGGTATCCATAAACCTAGAGCTCTGATACCATTTTCTGTAACACCCTCAAGATATTCGAGGTATATTACAGCGCCGTGAATCCCTATATGGGACCCACCAGGCTGAACAGCATCATACTCATCGACTCACATAAACGACAGGACAATACCATGTCATAAAGACGCAAAACAGAACAAGCCACCCGGTTCAACCGGTCAATATAACACCATCATCCAACACAACATGATAAGCAACCATACAATCCAAACGAACAAGAACCCCTTAAGTACTCGAGTACAACTATTAGTTCAAAACCACAAAAGACAAAAAGGTAAAAGACACTAAAACATCACTCGTGCACCATCATCACGCACGGCCATCATCCGTGTACTGGTCCAGCGCCCGCTCGTCTCGATGAACTTGACCTGAAATTCATAAAACGAATTTCCCCAAAACGGGTCCCCAGAGGGGTTAGCAATTACGCTAGTACAAGTAACCAGATGAACGACTTACATCTTACACATATAGTAATGCATGCAATTCAAGAAAACATAGTTCCAAAATACTCATTTCACTAAATGCCAATGATCAAACCACATTTGCAAAAATGCACCACAATTAACCGCGGACCCACGGCTTCGTGGATCCCTGCCGAGACCCCGTCGGATCTAACCCACGGTGGTTAAAAGCAAGCTCGCGGTCCCACGGCCGTGGAACCCTACCGAGACCCCGTCGAGTCTAACCCGCAGTGAGCATACACACACACAATTTCTCATACAAAACTACTATGTCAAGATCGTAAGTTCATAAGGGTACTTGCCTCGATTAAATAGACGATGACACGAACGGAACGGAAGGATCAAGCACAACCACGAGGAACCGACGAGAATGAACCTAACGATTCGAATAGCACAATCACAACCACTTCTAAACGATTATGGAAATGGAATACACCCGGAAACCCGCCTACGATTCATGTATATTCATACAAAAATAACAACGAGGGCGGACCACAACCAAACCCTCTCGAATCCATAAAAATCCACAAAATATCCATGAATCCGTAGGAAAACTAACGATACTAACAATATTAATCGGATACATCATGAATCCACCAACGAAACGGAACTAATCGGAAGAAAATCCCAAAACCCCCAAATTAATCGAAATAGGGTTTTAGAACATTACCTTTGGAGATTCAGGAACTAAGATCCGTAGAACACGCGTTAGATTGATTATCCGAGCCTCACAACCGAAAAGAAATGATGAAAATCGACCCCCGGATGAAGAACTCTCCCCCTCTATATCCTCTCTCTCGCGATGCAGTGGAAAAATGGGGAAGGAGACGACCGATCTCGTCTAATAAGGACGAGTCTGCGCAATTACCGTTTCGTGTGCCGCGGCACAGCCGAAGTGTGCCGCGGCACAGGCCGAAAATCTACTCCCAGGTTTTGGCATTGTGCCACGGTACAGTTGGGTTTTGGTCGCGGAAGACACACGAGTGTGCCGCACCGACAGTGTGCCGCGGCCTTGGCTATTGTGCCGCGGCACCGGATGGGTGTGCCGCGGCACAAAGTACAGATCGCTTGACCAACATTTGGAGAAATTTGTGTGCCGCGGCGCACGCACCTTGTGCCGCGGCCCACACCCCTTTTTGGGTCCCAAAATGATAAAAATGATCCGGAAAGAGAATAAAACGATAGGAATCAATATTTGGGGACTAATAACACGAAATGGATCCACGGAAACCCCGAAACGGCGGTTTCGCACAACAATAACAAGAATATAGTTCAACAGTTTGACAGGAAGGACACGCTGAAAAGTACACGAGGGTCACTACGATCGAGAAATACACCAAAAACGAAAATACAAGGGAAAGAAAAATACGGATATTACACAGACCATCCCTGTTTTGCACACGATGGCAAAACATGATCGTGCCGATCGTGTGTTATGATCACGGCGATCGTGGGGTTACGATCGTGCCCATTGGGTTACGATCGTGCCCATCATGTGTCCCATCGTAGGTTACGATAAGGGCGATCGTGGGTTACGGTCATGGCGACCGTGGGGTTACGATCGTGCCCATCGTTGGTTACGATCGTGCCCATCGTGGGTTACGATCGTGACCATCGTGGGTTACGATCGTGACCATTGGGTTACGATCGTGCCCATCGTGGGTAACGATCATGCCCATCATGGGTAACGATCGTGCACACAACAGCATAGACATGTACCTTATAGCGGCAACGGCATGACGACATGGAATCTGATCCAAATCAAACTCACGACAACAACATGTCCATGTTCGAAGGTCGACCTCATAAGAAACTTTGTTTTCTTCGACTTTACAAACAAGTGGGGTGGTAGCTCGAACGGTAAGAGTCAGACTGGCTTGCACAAAGTTAGAAAGCTTTTCAAAAGTGTGCATTATCAACTCATGGTCTCTTGACGTAGCTTCTCCCCGATTCTCATCAAACCAATTCTCTAAAATTAGGCGAAATATTTCAAGTAACGAGCAAACAGGTAAACGCCTCGCCCACAACATACGATTATTAAAGCATTCAACAGCATTGTATGTCAAGAAGTTATAGCGTCGTACCGGACACTTCGACCTAGCCCACCTCTCTGGCCCAATTTCAGAAAGGCGCCTGTGCGCCCCATTAGGGCTTTCGATATGTATTTTCGAAAAGTAGTTTTCAAAAACTTCTTCTCGATGCGTGTAGGCAGCAGTTCTAAAGAGTCCTATAGCATGCGCACCGTAGGAGGTCAGATTTTTTGCAAGATGGTGATAGCAAAACCCGTGGAATGCATTCGGATAGACGGCTCTAACAGCATTCTGAATGCTCTAATGTTGGTCACTCACAATCAGTAAATCTTCCATCGGATTGTAGCATCTGCGCAGGTTATACAGAAAATAAGTCCATGACTCGTCGTTCTCTATCGGACCGAGACCAACAGCAAGAGGAAATACTTGCTCGTTCCCGTCAAATGTGACGGCCGCAAATAGAGTTCCTTTATTCCTTCCCTTTAGGTGGGTCCCATCAACTATAATCACCGGTCGAAGGCATGTATCAAATGCCCTAATACTCTGTCCGAGTGCAACGAACATGTGGCGAAACACTCCCTCACGAGTCATCTGCAAATCATAAATTGTCCCTGGATTACGCTGTTTTAACAAATACAGATAAGATGGGAGCCTCTGATACGACTCATCAAAGCCGTCATATGCATTCTCTATCGCTATATTCCTCGTCCGGAGAGCAAAACTGTATAGTATGTCAATGCCGTACTCCCTACACATCTCTGCAATCATCTCCTTTGGCCTCAAAGTGACCCCCTCACCGGTCAATCTTTTAGCAAAATAATGGGCGGCAACCTCAGAAGTGACCGATCGTGCGGCAGCACGGTTCAAATCAGGGTGACAGCTGTGCTCCAATGTCAACTTAGTAATTCTCCAAATAGTTGCACCCTCAATAGCACACAACCTAAAGTGACAATTTTTTCGCCCACTCTTACAGACAAACACTATACGTTTATCGGTGGAACGATCAGTGATACACTGTAGCATGTTTTCCATATGATACATTCCTACAGTTATCCTCAACTCTGTCTTCGAACGAAAGGTGAACCCCACCTCTAGCTGACCGGTAACCGGTGGAGGCTGCTCGACCCAACCCAAAGTCCCGGCACTACCGGGGTCCGGAATGGAATGATCTAGTTACGCATTAATTGTAGATGCTCATGCTCGTTCGCAGATTGATGGTCGGATGAGAAGTTCCGACGACTCATAATCCTATCCATTTGGGCCGATTGGCGAACCCAAGCAAGAAATTCCGCAGATAGTGACTCAAGCAAGTCTTTACAACAATCTTCATCTTCGGATGTATGCACCTCCTCATCTTCCTCGTCTTCCTCATCTTCCTCGTATTGATACTCTTTGGAAGGCATGTCATAATTTATGTTGTCGGGCTCTACTCTCGAGCTGCTACATTCCATATTAACCTCGGGAGTGGAGGAGCTGCTGTTCTCAACATAGACCTCAGGATCCTCCTTGTATTCTACTAGTAATCGAAGTATCTCGGTATCGCCCCATAATAGGACTTTTACTTTGTTTCCTTTGGCCATGTGTGTCAAGTACCATAATTTGTAATCGGACTCATTTGGACCACCCAAACCCTCTCTGATAACCCCCACGAGGTTTGCACGACTAACTTTGCTCGTGTCGATATAGACAAAAAACGAGTCCCCGTCTACATATGTTGATCGCTCCCAATGACCACCGTGATGTATCAAAATACGCTGTCACGACATCTGATTACAAAAAGATGAATAACTATTCATAAAAATGAGCGAACAATATTATAAAATGGTCTGCCTTGGACACGACCGATGCACACGGTCGTATACTACCGTGTGCAGTGATCGTGTGCAAGTTTCTGTCCATGAACACGATCGCTGCACACGATTTTAGACGAACGTGTTAAACGATCGTGTATACGTTAGTGTTGCGCACGATGTTAAGGTCGTCGCGCACGATCGTTGCACACGATCGTTGCACACAGTGGCTTCCCATCGTGTGCAGCGATCGTGTCCGTAAGAACAGATCTGGATTTTTTTTTCATCGTTCAAATAATGATGCATACCTTCTTTATGAACTCAGAAGCGCGACAAATGAAGTCCTATTTCAACGTCAACTTTTATTTTCGAACAATCTTGTGATTTCTATAAAATTTTTTGAGAGACCCTTTGTCAAAAATAAAATGGTTGTGTTGTTTTGATGTATATGTTTGTAGTTAAATTTTGGTTGTTGGACATTAATATCGATCCGAGGAGGAAAGTAAAAAAGAAAAAAGAGAAGAAAAGTAGTTTAAATTAAATAAATAAAAAAGTGAGAAGTCAACAATACAACAAAAGAGAGGACATTTTAGTCTTTTTAATCAAAATGGTACCAAAAACTTATAGTTTTATGAATGAGGATATAGAACTTATCAATTTTATGCTTTGGTATTAAAAAAATTGATTCCCATTATTACAAACTTAAACCTAAAATCTTGCGGAAATATTATATATTTCCACTAATTAATTAGCTTATATTAGTTAGTCACTATAATTATGTATATCAATAAAAGAAATATCAACTCAAATGAAAGATGTTTGGGAGTTTTGCAAAAGAAGTGTTGAATATATATAATTAAAGAGTCCTCGAAGTCTTAATCAATTAAATAAATCGAAATTATCTTATTAAAAATATTATTGAAAGTGTAGAACAATGATTTTAATTATCCTTATAAATAAATCAAAAAACTATGGAATAAATTAATTAGTATATTTTAGTTTTAAATCTTATTTGATTAATATAAAATAACAAAATAAATGGAAAAAAAATCATATTTACTAAATTATAACTGATTTTATGATTTTCAAAGAGATATTTCTAAATATATAGGAAGTTAAATTTAATAATAATATAATAATCCGTAGATTCATCTTTGTACAAAGAGAATTTCAGAAAATAAAAATTGATCATTCTAAATAATTTTTAAGTGATTTTTTTTTTAGTTTTAAAAGATTTGTTAATTTATCTACTTTTGAAATCAACTGTATATTTTTGAAAGTTATGAATTTGCTTTTGTATTTTAAATTATATCCAAACAATTTATGTATTTTTTCCAAATATAAGGATTGAATTATCTCCTTTTTGGGCATTTAACAGAAACCGTTTAATACTTAACGATTTAGACTATTATGGCAAAAAAAAGGATTAAAAAAGAACGTAGAACCAAAATTTCACCAAATACAGTTTAGCACAATCAGATATGAATTGAGGTTTTCAAATATGAGTTTCCAAAATTACTAAAAATGTTCAACTATTTATGCGTTCTCTTGATTGAAAAATGTGCCAACTTTAATACTCATATATATTAAGTTAACTGTTGGAAAGTAATATCATACAAAAAAGTGCGATTGCCTTCTATATGATTAAAGAAATTATGATATAAAGTTTCAACTGAACCAAATGTGACTTAGTTTTTTTTGTAATACAAGTATCTTAAATTACTAAATATACTCTAATTATTTTTCTCTTCTTTTGAATATAAAATTTGTTGAATTTAATACCCTTAAATATGAAGTTCAATGCCTGAAAAGTACCATATAACTTTATGAGTTCATCTTATATTACAAACAGAATTGGGCATTTGTTTACTTTTAAAAAATGGGGATAATTTTAATTATAGGATGTGGATGTGGTTTTCTTAGTTAATCCCGCAATTAGTATATTTACAATAAGTCATACAAGTAATTCACTTATATATATATATATATTACGAGGATGATGATCTTTTTTTTTTTTTTTGCAATTTGGGAAGTACTTAATTTAAAATTATAAGTCATAATCTCCTTACTTTGTAATTCCAAAATCTATTTTAAAATATGTATACATATAGTTTCACTTCAACCAAATGTCGTCGAGATTTTTTGTAATACAAGTTTCAAAAATTACTAATAGTACTTGAACTCTTTTTCTATTTTTCTTTATGTAAAATGGGTAGTTAACACTCTTAAATATGAAGCTAAATGTTTGAAAAAATACCATATAAGCATAGATATGCTGTTTCACTTCAATCAAATCAATTGAGTTTTTTCCTTCGTAATTTTCTAAAATTTTAAGGTCGTTTGTAATTAGGAGAAAGTTTTGATGTATATTTTTTTAACTTATCCAAGCTATTCTTATATTACAATCTAAATTGTTAAATTTCTTGATAATTTTAAGGCTATGACTTGGATGTAGTTTTCTAAATTAACAAGTATACTTATAATAGGTCATTCAAATAATTAAATTATATATACAACTTATATTTTTTATTGCAGTTTGAGAAGTGCTTAATTTTAAGTTATAAGTCAAAATCTCTTATGTATTTCCAAAAGTTTTTTAAATTTCAAATATTACTAGAAATTACCCTTGCCACAATTATTCAGTATAATTTTACATATGGAGTTGTACCAAAGGATAATGTGTATATTGTTTACTCAAGTATACGCTCTTCTTCACTTTGGCATCATTGCAAACTCATAAGACTGACCAATAATATGAGATTAATTGCTGGACAGACAATGTCATCTCACCATCTACTAGAAATAAGGACTTTTCCGAATTAATCCTCAAAATTATAGATGGTGAGCTGGGTGACGAAGTCAATAGAGAAACCTTGATTGATATTCTTGATATTTACTAATCTGAAATGCCGAATATCATATTGCAGCCATTGCTGAAAGCACTATCATTCACTTATAAGTAACTTTCCATAAAGTAATTTTTTTGAAAAAAGAGCAATCATGACGCCAACAGGCGATGTTGTGGAGATAGTAAACGATTACGTGATGGCTATAATTTCAACAGACAAGCGGATATATCTCAGTTCTAATTGTGTATGCAAAATCTCTGCGATCTCTAAAAGTCAAAATCAAGTATATCCAATGGATTTTCTTGAATAGCATCAAAGTGTTCTAGAATTCCAAATCACATTTTGAAATCGTAAGCTAGAGGCTCAATTATACTAATTCAAAATATGGATCAATCACCAAGATTATGAAATGTCACATCATTAATAATTATCCAAATCCGTAACCATATTATTAAACAAAAAAATACGGGAAATAATTTTGAGAGTAAAGTACTTATTCCACAATTGATATTAAGCTTGCTAGATAGCTTATCATTTAAATTTCAAATACGTCAGTTCCCATTTATTGTGAACTTTACCATGATTATATTAAGAGTCAAGGTCAAACGTTCTCTCATGTCGGTATGTATCTTCCAAGACTCGTATTCGATCATAGTCAGCTTTATGTAGTCATATCAAGAGCGAAGACCAGGAAAGACTAGAAATCTTTTGTTGCGATGAGAATGATATAATCATAAACAAAACAAATAGTGTGGTTTATAAAGAAGTATTATGAAATTTATAATGAACGATTTACATATTATGTATTTACATAAGAGTTTTTCTTTGTGTTCCCGTGTAATTACACGGGTATTATATTAGTTTGTAGTCTAATAGAAGTGACCATGTACCATTTTGTTACAGAGGGTACG
>JAWKAU010000833.1:0-31267 GCA_033398695.1 Orobanche coerulescens
AAACAATAACCTTAGTAATCAAAATCCATGGAACAAACAAGGAAATTGGTAGAATACAACTTAATAATCAATAATCCATCAATAATCTAAGTTATTTCAGATCAAACGACGTAAATCAAACAAAATCCCCAATTTCCCAAAAACTAGATTTCTAGAAATCTAACCTTGATTCCTACGACGAGGAGCAGAATGATACACCGACGTTAGAAACTCAAGAACTTCATGGATTGGATAGAAGTGGAAAATACATTTTGTGTCCTCCAAGCCCCAAACGCTTAAAGGAAAGGAGAGAAATGAGAAAAACGGGTGTAAACCCTGCCTCGCCGATCATATTATACTCAACAAAGATATGCCGATCACTTACGCATTGCACCGCACTTACGCCGCACCGGCCGTCTGCACCATGCTCAAGCTGAGTCACTAACTACTGTGAGCTAATCACATACTACTGCACCGCCTTCGGCCTGCCATGCCTGCTGACATTACTTACGCCGTAGTCATCACTTACGGCCAGAACTCGCCAGCGAGTCCTTTCCCCAAGACGCGGCGTCGGACTAGGCCGCGGCCAATTCCGATGTACCGGTTAGGCGTCACAATTTTTCTGTCACACTAACTCACTCAAAGTCAAGAGGATCTGAAACAATAGTGTCAAGCAAATTATGAAACACAACATACCGTTTCATAATGTAAAAATGAACTTCCCACTAGTAATTATAATCGTACACGTAAATCACAATTTAACAATTAAACCGAACAATATTTCAAAGGCAACCTAATAAAAGTCTCAGGTATGTACACTGTAGACACAAAAATCAATGTCAGAATAATAATACGGAGTACTTGAACCGAGAAATATCCGAGTAATCCAAATTGCCAACCTGAATCGAAAATCCCTGGCATTACAAAAGGTGCACGCATCCTCACAAGAGAAAGACTAATGCATAAATGGCCTCGATCACAGGCCCCCGAAGGTTGATTCTTCCCATCAACATACTCAAGAATAAAGAGAGAATATGGAAACAATATCAAACATTAGCTCCTAGATCAACATTATCGCAGAAATTTCATCTCTATCATACTTCGTGAGTAACGGAAGCGTTTAGATAAGCACAACAGCTTTTGAGGAGACTCTCTATGTTCTGTACTTGTCGCATTAGTAGAGATGACAAAGATGATGGATAAGTTAAGGCTCAACAACTCGACTCATACGACTGTGGACCGGATGCACTCCAACTTAACTGAACAACCTAGGTATTCATAACCCAAGCTCGATATATTTTATAACCGTAACACCTACCAATTCACATCGGGACGTTACATGCCGTAGACCTTTATCATGGTTCACTGTGCTAAACCATTATCGAAATCATACACGAAACCGAATACACAATACATATAAAAATACAATAATGCAAGGGCCCCTTTCGCCAAAACATTTTATCCAAATACAACAAACCAAACAAAATACCATTTCGCGCGCCCACACAGGGACTTAACCATAATAACAAAACAACATAAATTCTAATATAGATCATTTGACCGCATGAAATCCAAAATGACTCTCAAGACTCGAGCCTCATCATGCCCGCTCATCCTCCCTATGCGCCTCCTATGCCTCGCTTCTCCTTGAAACATCTAACTCAAATGCAAAAACATTTCACCCCAACGAGGGGTTAAGATACGAAATGCTAGTACAAGTACATAGTTACATAACATTACATATAAATATAATCCAACACTTATGTCATAGTTTTGAAAACATTTTACAAAATAATATTCCAGAATATCGCATTTTATCAAAGCATTTATCATTTCCAAAGCCATCACGTCACATCATATCATCACGACAAATACATCATCGGTAACCTGTCGTGGCTCGTACTCCCTGCAGTAAGATAGACCCCTAGAGGCCCCTTCTGAGACTTCCCCAGTGGGGAAATCATTTCCGCGACTGCACTCCCTTAGTATCTGGGCCCTTGAGGCCTCGCCAGACTTCTCCTAGGTGGAAGAACAACAATACACGCACTCCATGCCCACTTCTCGCGACTGCACCCTTAAAAGATTATCGGTCCCCGCAGGCCCTACATGCCATCCCCGTGGTGAAGAGTAACATATCATTCAAAATCATAGTTCAAAAGCAACATACATGCGGAATACGTAGAATATTAACGCAACAAAATTTAACCCATGTACTTGCCTCGATAATACTTGCTAAAGAAATCGACGAAAGGAAGGGTTTCATCCACCCTCTTCAAAGGTCCATCCCTAAATCACGACTTGCATGTACAATCAATTTCAATACTATGAAAATGTATAGAACACTCCCAGTTCACCCGCTGGAGCAATTCTTCGAACATCTTGGGGTCATAATTCAATTGGATGACCGACAATGAAATTATCATTCCGTAAAATTCAAGTTAATACTTCAAAGGATCTCGAGTATGAAACCAAAATCCATCAACAACCTAAGCTTATTCGGTTAATTCGACCAAATCTTCACAAACCCCCAAAATCCCCAAAATTCACAACTAGGGTTATTAAGAATCATACCTCAATTGGACGGTGAAATATGTTAAGATGTTGATAACTTTGCCACAAAAGTCGTAAAGATGATTGCTCCTAATGATATCTCGGTCAAATATCCTTCTTCAATGCCCCAAGGTCACCTACGGTCTAAGAAAGAAAGATAGATGTGAAAATGATGAATTTAGCATGCTCGCCGATTATTTATATTAATGCGCCATAGCGCGCAAAAGACATCCGGGTTAGCTTGCGCCGATTTTACGCTGCCTAGAACTCTTCGGGGACCGCCACTTTCTGGCTGGTACTCGCCATCCGTCCGCACCACGATCCGTAAACCGCTTACACGAGTAGCGCACACCGGACGAGCATTAGTGTGCGCTATCCGACCGGGCCCGTAGCCTCCTAGACTAACTCGCTGCCCGGGTAGCACGCTACGGGCGGCCGAACAACGTGCGCTACGCCCGCCGACAGGGCGCGCTATGACCGACAGAGCGTGCGCTACCTCCCACCCGCGCAGTCCGCATTCTCAAGAACCTCTCGCCACCTGTAGCTGCGCATGGCCTAATAGCATGTATTACTAAAGCAATGTAGCGCGGGCTACCACGAGCCCTAGCGCGGCGCTACCTATCGTCCGGCCAAAGTCAAGACCTTTCGCTACTGCCCGGCCTTAGCTGCCACGCTTCGCTTCCACCGTAGGGTACGATACCTTTCAACCAATATTGCGACGCTACTCGCAACCTAGCGTAAGCGTTACTCCTCTGTCCGAAATAGGTTTGTGAACACGTTACCAACAATACAACTCGACGGTTATCGAAAATCAATTAAATACTAGCGAGAATCACAACATACAAGCCCAAACTCAAATCAAACGCATGATTACCAATATTCGAAAACTACAAAACAAACTACTTAAATTTACAAAGTCGCAACTATTGTCAATAAAAGGTGCGGGTATTACACTAATGTTGGGAGGACAAAAGAATTCTATTACTATTGATGCATCAAGCGATATGCTTTTAGTCTTTTCACTTTGCCCTAGTCATGGATGGAATTGACAAGAGAAATTCAAAATGACGCCCGTGGTGTCTAATGTTCGCAAATGATATTGTGTTGATTGATGAAATGAAGGTTGGAGTGCAACAGAAATTGGAACTTTGGAGGGATACTTTGGAAGCTCGAGGCTTTAGGCTGAGCAGAAGTAAGACTGAATATATGGAGTGCAGGTTTAGCGAAAATAGTGATAGAGAGGCGGGGATGATCACATTTGATGGGAAAGTTATTCATGGATCCACTTTCTTTCAGATCTTCGATATATTATCCACAAAGACGGAGAGCTAGATGGCGATGTGGCTCATGTAATAAAGGCAGGTGGTTGAAGTGGAAGAGTGTCATGGGGATTTTATGTGATCCTGACATGCCTCATAGATTAAAGGGTAAATTTTACCGCACGGCAATTAGGCCTGCACTGTTATATGGCACCGAGTGTTGGGCTTTAAAATCAATATCAAAAGATAAATGTGTCGGAAATGCGTATGCTACGATGGATGTGTGGTCATACAAAAGGATCGGCTCATAAATGAGGTGATTAGAGAGAAGGTAAGAGTTGCATCTATAGAAGACAAGATGATGGAGAATCGACACGATGGTTTGGTCATGTGAGAAGAAGACTCGTTGATGCCCCAAAGGAGGAGGCTAGAAAGTTGGGGAACAAGTAATATGGTGAAAGGTAGAGGAAGACCCAAGAAAACTCGATAAAGATGATTGAAAATGATATGCGGTTTCTCGAATCGAGAAAGTATGGCTATGGAGAGGCAAATGCGAGGGAAAGAATACGGATGGTGGATGGAATCGATATTTTTTTCTCGTATTTTTATTTCTATTTTCTATTATTTCATGTTATCTTTTAATTTATTTTAATGATTTTTCATTTTTCATTTATTTCCTCGCTTTTGGGTTGATTTACTTTTTCTCGACCTTTTTCCTCTTTTTTCCTTTTATGTTACTTATGTAACACCCCTGCAGCCATCCAGAATATTACAGCCGTGGCCCCGAGACAACCTACAAGGCTAAAAGACATTTTCGCAAATATTTACAAACGCCCAAGAGGCTAACGACGCATTTCATCTTTTAAAACATTCAAGACTTTATAAAATCAAGTAACCAAAACCGTCGTAACATCTCACTTGAAACTATAAGGCCCGAAACGCCAAAACTCAACAGCTTAAAAACATACGTAGCTATCGCTTACACATACCGACAAAATAGTTTAGAAAACCAATTCCAAAGTATCTTAAGTTACCAAAATCAAAAGGGCATTTAATAAATACTCATGCAAGGAAAGGACAACAATTAAAAATACTGAGTAGCGGAATACAACATATAATCAAGACTCGATTCACAAACACAAGCCATAGCCAGTATCCTCCGAAGATCATCTCTTCACGACCGCTTACAAGCACGATAACCCAAGAACCTAAAAAGAAATCACACGACGGGGTCAACCATAATATCCAACAATGACAACAATGACATCACGTCAATAATTACATACCAATGAAAATACTAAGTAAGAATACGACCAATTTAATCTTACCGCCGTAACTTTACTCACTCGAATAATCCTCATCAAAATAACCATGATCATATTGATCATCTCGTAATCTCGATTAACCAATAAACTCAAACATAACATCTGTATTGTTCCTTAAACAATACTCAAGATTCTCAAAATATCATCACTAACTCATGATACGGAAAAATACCAGCTCTGACCAATTCGATCCATCGGATAACATCATCAAATCCCAACACGATAATCGATTGTCCATTAAAAGATAAATACCAAAGGAAATACGGAACATACCTCAAGATATGCAATGCCGCGACAATCATGTTAGTCTAATCCGAGATCGGATCAATACCACATAAGGACATGGTCCTAACACAAGACCTACAAATGCATACTCACATGACTACATCAATATGCCCACGATAACAACAACAATGTATACTTATGGAAATCCGATGATCCAAATAAGACACAAAGATAAATCCCAAGATGATCCTGAAAGACCAACACGAGGTGGATAACCCATAATATACATATGCACAACAACAACACATGGTAATCCAATGATCCAGTGCACACAGCTATAGATTCCCATGATGATCCCGTTGTGTAACATCCCCGTGATTTACAGAATATTACACCGTAGATTCTTTTCGAGAACCTACCGTGCTTATACCCAAATAAAACCTTAAATACGACAAACATAAACGCTCATACATTCAATAAAAACCAACTTCAACTTCAACATGACATACATCACAATACCAAACAACATATCATCCCGTGGATCATAACCAATACAACCGTTCACAATCGAATACAACAACATCATTAACCATTAGTAATGACACGACATACAACACCGACAAGACTACGCGAGTACAAAACCAAAACACAACTTTGACCATGACCATACGACCACCAACTAAAACTGATGCACGATATCAATGCTGCCCACCAAGCTCGTGTCCGTCTTGTGCTAGACCTCCCACTGGACCTGTACCTGAATACACAAAGTATATCCACCCTGTAAGGGGTCAAAGAAGAAGTTTGCAAGTACAATGATTCTAGAATATGTACAACAAGTGAATAATCAACAAAACCACGTAAATCATAGTGCCATCAACGTATATTCCTAATACCACATCACAAATCATCACAAAACAACCTCCCGAGCTATACCGGCCCCGTACCTCTCAAGCAAGATACACACCCTGCAGACACCTCGCAGCCCTCCCCGGTGTATAGCCCAACCGAGTGATCCGTAGGGATACGCAGCCTCACCGACCCTGTGGGACCCTCACTGGTTTTACTCGGCTCACACACACTCGATCAACAATTGGCACAAATTCCATTTTTACATATTCACACGAAGTACATTAAACACAATCAAAGTACTTGCCTCAATTTGAACAACACGAGAAACGGCGAACGGATGAATGTACGGTCCGAACTTCCTTCAACGATTCGATCCTAACACATCGAAATACCGAATCAAAACACAACACCACTAAATGGAAGGATTCCCTTCAAATTCTACTCTTAGGGACAAACTATCAAACACTACTAAGGCGAAGTCGTTCATACTCCAATCAATAGGTGGGAACTCAAACAAAATCCGTAGACTTCAAGAAAAACAAGGGATTATGGTCTCACAATCATAATATGACCCAATTCAAGGTTTAAAACGGACTAGAAGGACGAGATCTAAACAAAACCCTCAAAATTCCGAAAAACTAGGGATTGAACAATCTTACCTTGATTTGGATGATACACTGGATGAAATCTTGTTAGATTGAGACTAGAACTCGAAATGTTATCGATGGTGAAAATCGGTCGAAAACCACGCCTAACTACACTCCAAATCACCCAAACCGCCAAGGGAAGAGGAAGAGGTGAAAATGACATTTCTAGAACCTCGCCCCATATATATACGGGAGGTATTAGCGCACGCTAAGACTACAGCTTAGCGTGCGCTAACGAGCCGAGGGCGGTGCACCGTCAAGAAAAGGCCGCCCAAAACTTTCTGCATCCTAGCGTATGCCGAACTATCTCGTTAGCGTGCGCTATCGATTGCTACTAGCGTGCGCTAACTCCATACAGAAGCGTGCGCTACTCGCAAGTACCGCACCCGTAAACGCTTCGCCTCACCGACCTGACACCCTAGCGCGCGCTATCCTACAAATAACGTGCGCCGACATCGAAATAGCGTGACGCTAGTCCTTCCATAGCGCACGCTAACGCCCCTTCCGCAGTCCGTAAAGTTCACCGTCTGCCGGCCTAATGCACACTATCGCACAAGAGTAGCATGCGCTACTGAACCTCGTTAGCGTGCGCTAGACATACGCCTTAGCGGCGCTAATCGCTATTTTCCAAAATTAATTTCGCAAAGTCCGCCAAAACGAGCACAATCCGAGAATCACAAAACTCAATAATTATCACCATGAACATACCAAGGTCAATCATCAATACATACGGTCCAAATAACCACAATACCGCAAAATACATCTAAAACAACACTCATAAAATACACGGGTATTACACCCTTACCCCCTAAAAAGAAGTTTCGTCCCGAAACTTAAGATGCAAAAAGTTCGGGTATCGGCACGCATACTATCCTCGGCCTCCCACGTGGCCTCCTCAATTCCATGCTTAGACCATCGACCTTTACTAACGGATCACTATCCGTCGCAATTGTTTCACTCGCCGCCTAGTATGGTTACCGGTTGTTCTTCATACGTAACATCGTTATTAACCTCAATCTCTTGATAATCAATAACATGGGATCGGGAACATACTTACGCAGCTTGTGAAACATGAAACACATTATGAACATGACTAAGCATCGAGGTAATGCTAGTCGATAAGCTACACGCTATCTTGTCCAGATCTCAAGGGACCAATATAACGAGGACTAAGTTTCCCTTCTTACTAAACCGAAGAACTCCGCGAGTCGGCGATACTTTCAACAACACATGGTCTCCCGCCTGAACTCTAACGGCCGATTTACTTAACGTCGGCATATGACTTTTGTCGACTCTGAGCAGTCAACAATCTTTGCCGAATAATTGCGACTTTTTCCCGTGTCTGAACCATCAAGTTCGGTTCTACTCCAAGTAACTTGTACGGCTCGTCCCAACAGATTGGCGATCTACACCGTCTTCCATACAATGCTTCAAACGGATTCATCCCAGTCGAACTATGCCAACTGTTATTGTACGCAAATTCAATCAATGGTAAATGAGTCTCCCAATCTTCTTTCCAATCCAACGCACAAGCCCTCAACATATCTTCCAGCATTGATCGCCCTCTCCGATCGTCCGTCTGTCTGGGATGATAAGCGGCCAAATTCGCTTGGTACCGAGTGCTCATGTACCGCTGCCGTAAATGCGACACAAAACGCCCATCGCGATCGACACTATACTTTTGGGGTACCATGGAGTCTCACAATCTCCGCAATAAATAACCGAGCCAACCTCTCTCGCCCCCAAGTATCTCTAATGCCTGTAGTGTGCGGATTTGGTTAGCCGATCAACGATTACCCAAATCATATTCACCCAGCCGCCTTTGGCATTCCCACAATAAAATCCATCGCTATATCTTCCCACTTCCATTCCTAATTGGTAGTGGTTGCAATTTACCGGCAGTGTCTCTCGATGCTCCGCTTTAACCCGCCGACAAGTCAAGCATTTCAACACGAACTCCGTTACATCTTTCTTCATGTTCGCCACCAAAAAATTTTATTCAATTCCTTATACAATTTACTCATACACGTATGTATCTAGTATGGTGTAGTCTGTGATTGATTCAAAATCACTTGTTTGAGATCATCCCGATTAGGTACACAAGTTCTACTCGAAATCGAAGAACTCCGTCTTCATCGATTAAGAATCCAGGAGCTTTTCCTCTAACATTGTCTTCCCGAAGCCGCACAACCGAGAGATCATCTAACTGCTGACTTAATATCTCCCATCACGGAGGACGTAATCAAGGAAACGAATCGCATTTCTGAGTTCGTGAGGCCAAACTTCACTTCCAAATCAATCAACTCGTCTAAGCTTCGGTTGAATGGTAAGTAGTTCCAACTTCTGCAACACGATCGACTTGCGGCTTAACGCATCGGCAACGACATTCGCTTTACCTGGATGGTAAAGAATGTCAAGATCATAATATTTAAGCAATTCCAACCATCGCCGTTGATGCATATTTAGCTCCTTTTGCGTGAATATATACTTCAAGCTCTTATGATCCGTATACACTCGACAAGAAGAACCATACAAGTAATGCCTCCAAATTTTCAACGCAAACACCACAGTGGCTAACTCAAGATCATGAGTGGGATAATTCATCTCATATGGCTTTAATTGTCGAGACGCATAAGCCACTACTCTCTCATTTTGCATTAATACACATCCCAATCCTTGTTTAGAAGCATCACTATTAATAACGAAACCTTCCGTTCCTTGTGGTAAGGCTAGGATCGGAGACGTAGTCAACCGCTTTTTGAACTCGTCAAAACTCTTCTGACACTCATCACTCCACTCAAATTTCTGTGTCTTCTACAATAATAGGGTGAGCGGTCGAGCAATTTTCGAGAATCATTCGACAAATCGACGATAATAGCTTGCTAATCCCAGAAAACTCCGAACTTCCTTAACATTCCGTGGAGGCTCCCAAGCTAATACTGCTTCAACCTTTTGAGGGTCTACTCGAATACCATCTACCGAGATGATGTGTCCTAAAAGAAACTTCTCTAAGCCGTAACTCGCACTTAGAAAATTTAGCATAAAGCTTATCAGCCCTCAAAATACTCAACGCGATCCTCAAGTGTTCGGCATGCTCCGTCTCACTTTTGAAATAGATTAATATATCGTCAATAAACACCACCACAAATTTATCGAGATATTCGATAAAGGTTTTATTCATAAGCTGCATAAAGGTTACTGAGCATTTGTTAAACCGAATGGCATAACTACGAATTCGTAATGCCCATACCTCGCTCGAAATGCTGACCTTGGGATATCCGAATCTCGAATTCGCAGTTGGTAATATCCTGACCTCAAATCAATCTTGGAGAAAACCGTAGCCCCTTGTAATTGGTCAAATAAATCATCGATTCTTGGCAACGGATACTTGTTCTTGATAGTGAGTTTATTCAACTCACGATAGTCAATACATAGCCGTAAGGACCCATCTTTCTTTCTTACGAACAATACTGGTGCACCCCATGGAGACACACTAGGCCGAATATAACCTTTGTCTAACAATTCACCCAATTGTTTCTTCAATTCTAACATTTCTGATGGGGCCATTCTGTACGGTGCCTTGGATATTGGTGCCGCATTGGGATTTAGTTCGATGACGAACTCCACTTCACGATGTGGTGGCAATCCCGGCAAATCATCCGGAAATACGTCTGGAAATTCATTCACAACTAGAACAGAGGACAACTATACCTCGTCAACTTCCGACTTCAACGCATAACACCAATAACTGGTACAACCTTGTCGCAATAATTTCATCGCCTTCATGGCTCGAATAATCTTCCTGTATACCGTGTTTCGCCTTGAAAACGTGTTAAGTACCATCCGCGCGACTATCAAAATTATTTTCCGACGATAATCTACTATCGCCCATGCCGATTTAACTAATCATCACCGAGGATTAAATCCTCTCCCACCATATCAATCACAATCAAATCGATGACCAATCTTTATCGCCAATGGTTACAGACAATTGGCAATCTCTTGATCCCCAACTATCCTTTCCCCACTGGGCACCCCAACAATAAAAGGTTCACATGTAGAGAGACCGCCTAGGCCCAAACGATTCACACAAGACAATGATACAAAAGAATGAGTAGCTCCGTAATCAAACAATACATCTACCGGGTGCATCGAATATAAACAATACCCGACGTAGTAGCGTCCCTACGCCATCACTCCGCCTCATCTCATACAATCTGGGTGGGGCCGATCCAATGCTAGATGCATCCTTATGCTCGGTTTTACTGCACCGCCGCGTCCGACACTGGAGTCGGGCCGACCCGTAATCGTGCCACCGGAGTAGAGACTGCTTAGAGAAGATTCGCCACCGACTCACAATATAATGCGCGATGACCCCGCTTCCCACACTTAAAACAATCAATGGGGCGAGAAGTGCAACGAGAACCGACATGCCCCGTATTTCCACAATTAAAACAAACTCTCGGCACTCCTCCACTAGCCGAGGGGAACCAACAAGATTGCACAAGATTGAGGCCTACGCGATCCACCGCCCTAAACTACCGTAAAATTTCGGTTTCTTCGAGCTCGAAATCGTAGGAACCGAATCGACACCATCTCGTAAGCAAGTGCTCTATCCCGATATTCTCTCGCAGTAGTACACCCAAGGCCCACCATATACTTTCGACCTCCTTTCATTCTAGCATCGAAATGGAGTATCTTGTCTATCTCATCCTTAACTCCGATCTTCGACATACACTAACCGCTTGTTGTATGTCTTGATTGCCTCTAAATAGGAACATCTTCGGTTGAGCTCAAGAACTCACCGACTCTTGCTAATCAGCACGGCGCTGACAATACCGAGCTTCCATTAATTCTTTAAATTCTTCCTAAGTGACATCACGGTCCTTGGTCTTAACCGCCGCCACCACCAAGCGCCATCAATCAAGCCGATATTGAGCAATCGGGACTCTCGCTTCAGGACAACCAATACCGCCAAAGATCTTCTCCACTAACTAACCAATGATCCCGCTTGTTCGCATCACCGAACCATCGAACTGGGAGGGTTCATTTTCATAACTTCTGAAGCCATTGATCCTCAACCGTCCCGCCAAGATAATATTCGCACCACTTGTGCCGCTTGGTGCACTTGTGTTAGAACTTGTTGAAGAACGTTAGGCACTTCGGCCTCCGAGCCTCCATCCGAACCTCCCGAAGGGATCGGTCCGACCTAGTCGCAACGAGATGCCGATTCAAACGGACTCTGACTCGACACTACCACTCGCCACGGCCTCGACCACGACCGCTGACGGATAGCTCTACCTCTAAGATACCTAAGAATAAGAATGATTCAACAAGGAAACGATTACAATAATAGATCGCACAATATTAAGGTAATTATTTCCGAAGGAAAGAAACAACCAACATCCGAAGGGTCTTCCAAAGACAGCAACACGGGTGGTAGCATGCCAATGATATCGTAGACAAATAACCGACTCAATTTAATAGACCCAAAACACCGACAGCCTAGGTATCCATAAACCTAGGCTCTGATACCATATTCTGTAACATCCCCGTGATTTACAGGAATATTACAGCGCCGTAGATTCTTTTTGGAGAACCTACCAGGCTTAGACCCAAATAAAACACCTTAAATACGACAAACATAAACGTTCATACATTCAATAAAAAAAACCAACTTCAACTTCAACATGACATACATCACAATACCAAACAACATATCATCCCGTGGGATCATAACCAATACAACCGTTCACAACTGGAATACAACAACATCATTAACCATTAGTAATGACACGACATACAACACCGGACAGTACCCGCGCGAGTACAAAACCAAAACACGACTTTGACCATGACCATACGACCACCAACTCAAAATGATGCACGATATCAATGATGCCCACTAAGCTCGTGGTCCGTCCCGTGCTAGACCTCCCACTGGACTCCGTACTCAATACACAAAGTATATCCACCCTGCAGGGGTCAAGAAGAAGCCTGCAAGTACAATGATTCTAGAATATGTACAACAAGTGAATAATCAACAAAAACCACGTAAATCATAGTGCCATCACGTATATTCCTAATACCACATCACAGCCATCATCACAAAACAACCTCCCGAGCTATACCGGCCCCGTACCTCTCAAGCAAGATACACACCCCGCAGACACCTCGTCAGCCCTCCCCGGTGTATAGCCCAACCGAGTGATCCGTAGGATACGCAGCCTCACCGACCCTGTGGGACCCTCACCGGTTTTACTCGGCTCACACACACTGATCAACAACCGCACAAATTCCATTTTTACATATTCACACGAAGTACATTAAACACAATCAAAGTACTTGCCTCAATTTAAACAACACGAGAAACGGCGAACGGATGAATGTATGGTCCGAACTTCTTCAACGATTCGATCCTAACACATCGAAATACCGAATCAAAACACAACACCACTAAATGGAAGGATTCCCTTCAAATTCTACTCTTAGGGACAAACTATCAAACACTACTAAGGCGGAGTCGCTCATACTCCAATCAATAGGTGGGAACTCAAACAAAATCCGTAGACTTCAAGAAAACAAGGGATTATGGTCTCACAATCATAATCCGACCCAATTCAAGGTTTAAAACGGACTAGAAGGACGAGATCTAAACAAAACCCTCAAAATTCCGAAAACTAGGGATCGAACAATCTTACCTTGATTCGATGATACACTCGGATGAAATCTTGTTAGATTGAGACTAGAACTCGAAAATGTTGTTCGATGGTGAAAATCGGTCGAAAACCACGCCTAACTACACTCCAAATCGCCAAAGAAATTAAGGGAAGAGGAAGAGGTGAAAATGACATTTCTAGAACTCCGCCCCATATATATACTGGGAGGTATTAGCGCACGCTATGACTACAGCTTAGATGCGCTAACGAGCCGAGGGCGGTGCATCACAAGAAAAGGCCGTCCAAAACTTTCTGCCAGACTCCGGTAGCGTATGCTGAACTATCTGTTAGTGTGCGCTATCGATTGCTACTAGCGTGCGCTAACTCCATACAAAGAGCGTGCGCCACCGCAAGTACCGCCGCCCGTAAACGCTTCGCCTCACCGACTCGACACCCTAGCGCGCTATCCTACAAATAACGCAGCCGACATCGAAATAGCGACGCTAGTCCTTCCATAGCGTACGCTAACGCCCTTCCGCAGTCCGTAAAGTTCACCGTCCAAATGGCCTAACGCACACTATTGCACAAGAGTAGCATGCGCTACTCGAACCTGGTTAGCGTGCGCTAACTGCTATTTTCCAAAATTAATTTCGCAAAGTCCGGCCAAAACGAGCACAATCCGAGAATCACAAAACTCAATAATTATCAGCCATGAACATACCAAGGTCAATCATCAATACATACGGTCCAAATAACCACAATACCGCAAAATACATCTAAAACAACACTCATAAAATACACGGGTATTACACGTTGGACCAACGCATGGTGGAAATATCTGTCCAGCGATCCAGCGCACACAGCATAGATACCCAAGACGATCCTGTCGGACCAATATGAGGTGGACATACGACAACAATGCACAAATGCATATTAACAACAATACACAAATGCATGACAACAACAATACACGAATGTATCACAACATGATCAATACAAAATGACAAAAATGATTAGAGTACTTTCCCCAAGTCCTTCGAGAGCGATCTTAATGTCAAAAACCATCACTGACGATTATCCTCCATATTCGACGGTCCAAAATGTCACGGACTGTAGATAATTCATATCTTCGTCTTTATCACAATGTATCTTCGATACCCAAATACCAATAACAAAAGTAAATCATATACATTATGATTTAAATTCCCAAAAACCGAAAACAACTTACAATCCCAAATCTCCTGTGTTCACAATTATAATCATTGTTATACGAATTATAAACGAATGAAATGGAAACCATTCATTAAATATTATAGACTGAGCAAGTAATAACTTGCCTCGGTACCGACACGACGATGATGTAGCCGCTACCAATCCCATTGCCTTCGTCTACGAACTCCTCGGCCCTGACCAAAGCAATTCACGAACATTCTCGAACACGACCGCAACACACTTTTCTAGTCGAAAATTATAACCAACCATCAATGATCACAACCTATCGAAGTAATCAATTATCACATTCGATAATAATCAATTCCCGATATAACTAATTAATCAAACTCAACGGCTCAACAATATCTCGATTAAACACAAGTCCGAACATTCCAACTCAAACAATTACGAATTCACAACCACAATACGATTACGGATACGAATGTAAAGGAAATCATATTCGATGATCAATCACAATATTTCCGGATTCCAAATTGTTTATGATGATTCGTATTTCATCAAGAACATACGAATTCTACCACTACAATCAGCATGACTTAACGATCATTCGATCTTCATATCTAAAAATACCGATAATTCAACATACGATCATCTTGCTATGTTAAGTTCATCAAGAAGTTCTTCAAGAATACCAAGTGATTCGAAACCGTGATCATAATCATCAAAACAACATAATCCGATATCCTTTAACATGTAGATAATCATCCAAGTCATATATTATCATATTCTTCAATATACACTCCTCATAACATTAAGAATCGTATCAACACCATTATAATCATTATCATATGAATCAAATACAGATAACAAAACCAAAAATCCGAAATCAAGGTGTAGAGTTCAACAACATACCTCAAGAACATGAACAACACCATCAAACACATCAAGGATCAGCAATATCTTCATATCCAAGCCTCAAATCCATGTTTCAAGGCTTATATCCAAGATAGAAGAGGTTTATCTTCACTATCATACTCAGAGGGACGAAGTTTGGAGGAAGGAATGGTTTTGTTCTCGTGAAGAAATGAAAAACCGAACTTCTATTTATAATCTGCACCGCTCATTACGTACGTTACCAATCAATATTAACGTACGTAATGCTCCCTACGACGCCATGTGTCCTTCATAGCATACGTAACATCATTCCAGAACTCACTGCCTTGTTTCGTTCGATCGCTTACGTACGTAATGCATAGGACATAACGTACGTAATACACACGTTGACTTGCTACAGTACATATCCATTTAGCGTATGCAATGGGTAGTCCATAACGTACGTAATACACGACGATGACTCGCCCTCTCACGTTCTGCGCCGAAAGCTGCCGACCACGGGACCCACCTGTCGGCCATAGCCTGATCCTGTCTGATTCTCTTCATAACGTACGTTATGCATTCTATGTAACGTATGTTATGTCTTTGTCTTAGCGTACGTAAGCTCTTATGCTTAACGTACGCTACGCTTGACAAGGTCCTCTCTGATCTGCCAACTATATCTTACCTGATACTTTAATGAACGTAACGACCTAATATTAACGTACGTAACATTTGGGAATTAACGTACGTAAGCTCATATGCTTAACGTACGTTATGGCTTCTATACTTGGCAATTTACCCTGATCTTGCTCGTCGTCTTAATATACCGAATACGTATACACAACACACTATATCCTCAAATGCAATTGTCGACCAAGTACGACAATTACACCAGTACAGATGTCTCAGTCCTTCATTTCTTTTATCCATACTGTACAGATTCCACATTGTACAACATAGCTCGGATAAAATAATGTTAAACAACAGTAGTAGAAATTCCGGATATTACATACTACACCACTTAAAATAAGTTTCATCCTCGAAACTTGCAATCCGTCATAAAAAAACAACCCGCTCAACCAAAATATTCCGAAACCATCATGACAACGATCAATCATCAGCATTAACGAATAACCAAAATAGTATACTTACAAATACGCCAAGTCGATGATCTCTTGTGATACTACCCCACTGTAAGGCCTAAATATGCTTACAATCACAATTCCATGAGTCTCAACGAAATATATCATCTTCGGATAAAATAATCTATCTGTGTCAAATCTTGTCTGCCTGATCGCACAATCAAGTCCTAATTCCGATAAAACGAATAATACACGATACATCTGTGAAACAACTGCCACAAGAATGACACAAATCCCGAAACATCGACACAAAATTCGAATGCTCATACGATCATTAACAATGATCAACCAACCAATTAACCGAGGATACCATTGACATGATAAACTCCAATATGACCAACGAACGAAGAAAGATAATCGAGAATACCTTCACACAGTAAGCTCCAACACGATGAACGCAGAACCACAGAGATAGATATACGGACGAATAAAATTCTCAAAACGTTACACAGATCACATACAGTGGATCTCAAAGAAACACACCCGACTGTTGAACATACCCCTCGGCATACGAACAACCAGTCATAAACTGACGAACATACCCAAACATACATGGAGTGGGAATGACCAATCATTACCCAAAACAACCATCCGGGGGTCACCATCCCCAAATCCACACTCACAAAGGAATCATTCAAAAATCACTATGGTAAAATCGCGCTACTACCATACCAATGGAATCACATAGCACATGTCCCGATTTCACAAAACCCGACGTTCCAAAATTACATCCTGTACGTGAATCTACAACACGCAACATATTCCTCTTATCTGATCAACCGACCGGTCATCTCTGGATAGCCAAACTACCATACTGAAGTTCGAATCTCTTTTCTTCGTACCATACTGATGTATTATCCAGTTCGTGAGTCACACTCATAACTTCACCATGATATGCATTATGCACTAAATGCGTATGTATATCAATCATATTTTCAAAACCAGTTTAAAATCATATAGTCTTGTCAAGCAGACAGATTTTCGAAAGTCCTTTCAAGAATTTCAAAACTCAAAACATAAATTTTTGTAAGACCACGAAATCAATTTTCGAAAAATTAAATCGGCTTGCTTACGTCAAGTTCTCGATGACAATTCTTTTCGAATACCCACGATTAAATAAAATGAAATTATGCAAATGATTGCCCACATCCATACCCCTGCATACCAGTTCAGCTCGTCACCAAATCCACTGACATTCCATCGGAAAACCACACGATAGAGTTCCAAAATATTAATGTATAGACTCCGATAAAACTCCTTTTCCACATATGACTCGCAACGTCAACCATTAACCCATCCTGGATCACCTCAACTTATGCTATGATAAAATATTGGATAATCGAAAAATCAAACACATCGAAAGACTACCCGAGAAGTTTCATTTGAACAAATAAAATCAAAACCTCGAAAGGTAGTAATAAAATGCATAAACGATTAGTAAAGTGTTTTACAAATCTCGGGAGTTTTAGAAGACAGAAAAGCCTTTTTGAAACATTAGGTCTCACCATATCCCGCTCCACATTAAAAGAAGTTTATAAAGTAGAAAACCCCTTTGGACTCCCAAGTCCCGAGTTATAAAACTATTTCAAAATCGATCTGGTCTCGGCCCAAAAATCATTTCCGGTAAAACATCCGTAAAAACATTCATTTTGAAAAGTATCATTTTCAAATGATCAAAAACAGTTTCATATATCTCAAAATGAACTAACATGATTACATGTTCTTCTCATCAATCCACGATCTTTCTCCCAAATGCACAACTCCGTACCAAAATTTAACCGACATATTGATTTCCAAAATCATAGCTTCTCAAGATCATCAATCCTGTCTCAACTCACACCTCATACCGTGATGCATAATATCTTTCAATCTCAAAGCATATCAACTTAGAATGGCAACAAATCTCAATGCAATTCAAAATCCAAATACTTACAGATCGTAAAGTCGACGATTCCCCGTGATACTCGCACATGTCTCAACTCTAGAAAATACTCACACGTATATTTTCAAAACACACATTTTGCAAACTCAGCTCAACTCGAGAACACAACACGGCTCTATCCGAAGAAACATGTTAATACCATTCGGAAAAGTTTACAACAACCCCAGTACCATACTGGTAAATCAATAACACGCAAGCCCGAGTGAACAACAAAAACACAGGGCTTTAATATTCGTCAATCGACAACTCGAATGACGTGATAAAAACACGACTCGACTCGACCCAACTGCCTAGGTTTTCTCAACTTAAGCTCCGATACCATATTCTGTAACACCCCCAGAGCCATCCAGGAATATTACAGTGCCGTGGGCCCGAGACGGAACCCACAAGGCTAAAAGACATTTTCGCAAATATTTACAAACGCCCAAGAGGCTAACGACGGTACTATCTTTTAAAAACATTCGAAGATTTTATAAAATCTATTAACCAAAACCGTCGTAACATCTCATTTGAAACTACAAGGCCCGAAACGCCAAAACTCAACAGTTTAAAAACATACGTTAAGCTATCGCTTACACGTACCGACAAAATAGTTTAGAAAACCATTTCCAAAGTAGCTTAAGTTGCCAAAAATCAAAAGGGCATTTAAGAAATACTCATACAGTGGAAAGGACAACAATTAAAAATACTCTAGCAGCGGAATACAACATATAATCACAAGACTCGATTCACAAACACAAGCCATAGCCAGTATCCTTCGGGAAGATCATCTCTTCATGACCACTACAAGCTCGATATCCCAAGAACCTAAAAAGAAATCGCACGATGGGGTCAGCCATAATATCCAACAATTACAACAATCACATCACGTCAATAATTACATACCAATGAAATTACTAAATAAGAATACGACCAATGTAATCTTACCGCTGTAACTTTACTTACTCGAATAATCCTCATCAAAATAACCATTATCATATTGATCATCTCATAATCTCGATTAACCAATAAAATCAAACATAACATCTGTATTGTTCCTTAAACAATACTCAAGATTCTCAAAATATCATCACTAACTCATGATACGGAAAAATACCAGCTCTGACCAATTCGATCCATCGGATAACATCAAATCCCAACACGATAATCGATCGTCCATTAAAAGATAAATACCAAAGGATATACGGAACATACCTCAAGATATGTAATGCCGCAACAATCATGTTAGTCTAATCCGAGATCGAATCAATACCACATACGGACATGGTCCTAACACAAGACCTACAAATGCATACTCACATGACGACATCAATATGCCCACGATAACAACAACACTGTATACTTATGGAAATCCGATGATCCAGCGCATACAACATAGATCCCAAGATGATCCTGAAAGACCAACACGAGGTGGATAACCCATAATATACATATGCACAACAACAACACATGGTAATCCAACGATCCAGCGCACACAGCTATAGATTCCCATGATGATCCCGTCGGACCAACACATGGTGGAAATACCTGTCCAGCGATCCAGCGCACACAGCATAGATACCCAAGATGATCCCGTCGGACCAACACGAGGTGGACATACGACAATAATGCACAAATGCATATTAACAACAATACACAAATGCATGACAACAACAATACACGAATGTATCACAACATGATCGACACAAAATGACAAAAATGATTAGAGTACTTGCCCCGAGTCCTTCGAGAGCGATCTCAATGTCAAAAACCATCACTGACGATTATCCTCCATATTCGACGGTCCTAAATGTCACGGACTGTAGATAATTCATATCTTCGTCTTTATCACAATGTATCTTCGATACCCAAGTATACCAATAACAAAAGTAAATCATATACATTATGATTTAAATTCCCAAAATCCAAAAACAACTTACAATCCCAAATCGCCTGTGTTCACAATTATAATCATTGCTATACGATTTATAAACGAATTAAATGGAAATCATTCATTAAATATTATAGACTGAGCAAGTAATAACTTGCCTCGATACCGACACGACGATGATGTAGCCGCTACCAATCCCATTGCCTTCGTCTACGAGCTCCTCGGTCCTGACCAAAGCAATTCACGAACATTCCCGAACACGACCGCAACACACTTTTCTAGTCAACGATTATAACCAACCATCAATGATCACAACCAATCGAAGTAATCAATTATCACACATTCGATAATAATCAATTCCCAATATAACCAATTAATCAAACTCAACGGCTCAACAATATCTCGATTAAACACAAGTTCGAACATTCCAACTCAAACAATAACGAATTCACAACCACAATACGATTACGGATACGAATGTAAAGGAAATCATATTCGATGATCAATCACAATATTTCCGGATTCCAAATTGTTTATCATGATTCGTATTTCATCAAGAACATACGAATTCTACCACTACAATCAGCATGACTTAACGAACATTCGATCTTCATATCTAAAAATACCGATAATTCAACATACGATCGTCTTGCTATGTTAAATTCATCAAGAAGTTCTTCAAGAATACCACGTGATTCGAAACCGTGATCATAATCATCAAAACAACATAATCCGATATCCTTTAACATGTAGATTGTAATATCCGTAATTTCTACTACTGTTGTTTAATGTTATTTTATCCGAGTTATGTTGTACAGCGTGGAATCTGTATAGTATGGATAAAATAAATAAAGGACTGAGACAGCTGTATTTGTATAATCGTCGTACTTGGTCGACAATTGTATATGAGGATATCGTGCATCAGAGGTATCGTATGAGAATATATTCTAAGGAGTATGTGTATTCAAGATGTTGTATGTTCGTATCCGATGTCGAGACGGACAGAACACTGATTTCGCCAAGTGCGTAAGGCCATTACGACGCTAAATTTAAGGACTTACGACGCTAAAATGCTAAGTTTTACGACGTTATGCATAAGGCATTACGTACGTAACCAGGAAATCGGCGTAAACGAAATGCCGGGTCGGTGTGGGGCCCGGTCGGCAGCTTTCGGCGCGGATGTGGATAGGCAAGTCAACCTCGAGCATTACGTACGCTATGCAGGGTGTATTACGTACGTTAAACAAGTAAGTTACTGTAGCAAGTCAACGTACGTATTACGTATGTTATGGAGCAAGGGTTACGTAGGTAAGTTATTGAACGAAATGAGTCAGTGACCTCTGGACTATCATTACGTACGCTACCAAGGTTAGATAGCATACGTAAGAGGATGTTACATATGTTAACTTTGGTATGTTACCTACGTAATGAATTGGAAGTTTATATAAGTGGACGCTCATCATTTCATTTCTCTTCAGAATTTCATTTCGTTTTCGCCTTCAAACACTCAGAGATGGAGTTTTCAGTCCTTTTAAGTCGATTATGAGCTTGGAAACATGGGATTGGAGCTTGATATATGAGGATATTGATGATTCTTGAAGAGTTTGATTGTGTTATTTATATTCTTGAGGTATGTGATGAACTCTACACCTTGATTTCGGATTTTTGGTATTGTTATCCATAATTGCTTCGTATGATGATGATTAAGGTGTTGTTGTTACGATTCTTGAGGTTATGTGAAGTGTATATTGAAGAATACGATGATACATGACTCGATTACTTAATCGATGATTATCTACATGTTAAAGGATATCGAATTATGTTGTTTTGATGGCTATGAACATGATTTTGAAGCACTTAGTATTCTTGAGGAACTTCTTGATGAATTTAACATAGCAATATGTTGAATTATCGGTATCTTTAGATATGAAGATTGAATGTTCGTTGATTGTAGTGGTAGAATTCATATGTTCTTGATGAAATACGAATCATGATATCAATTTGGAATCCGGAAAGATTGTGATTGATCACCGAATATGATTTCCTTTACATTCATATCCGTAATCGTATTTTGGTTATGAATTCATAATTGTTTGAGTTAGATTGTTCGGACTTGTGTTTAATCGAGATATTATGAAATCATTGGGTTTGTTGATCGGTTATATTGATCGTTAATATCGATTATCGGATTTTGGTTCGTATTGTGGATATGAGTTCGTAATGGTTTGAGTTATACTATTTGGTTTTGTATGTGAGCGAAGTGTCGTTGAACCGTTGAGATCGATTGGTTGGTTATGTCGGTTATTGATTGTTATTGAACTTGTTGTTTATCGAATTATGGTAATAGGTTGAGATTATTGATCGGTGATTATAACCATATGTTGCGGTCGTGTTCGAGTATGTTCGTGAATTCCATTGGTCAGGGCCGAGGAGCTCGTAGACCAAGGCAATGTGATTGGTAGCGGCTTCGTCATTGTCGTATCGGTACCGAGGCAAGTTATTACTTGCTCAGTTTATAATATTTAACGAATGGTTTCAGTTTCATTCCGTTTATAATGCATATAGCAATGATTATTATTGTCAATTCTGGAGATTTGGGCTGTATGTTGTTTTTCTGATTTTGGGAGTTAAATAATAATGTATATAATTTACTTCGGCTAGTGGCATAATTAGGTATCGAGGATACATTGTGGTAAATACGAAGATACGAGTTATCTATAGTCCGTGGTACGTTGGGATCGCCGAGCATTGAGAATAATCATTGGTGATGATTTGACATCGAGATTGCTTCCGAAGGACTCGGGGCAAGTATCATAATTTGATTTTGGTTTGGTGTTGATGATGTTGATCATGCTTATTGTTATTCATGTTGTTGAACATGAGGTTGTCTTAGTGATTTGTCATAGTGTCGTTCGTGTTATTGATTCATATGTTGTTCATGTTGATGAACATATTGATTTGCATATGTGTATGCATAATTGTATTGTTTATGTTGTGTTGATCCGATGGGATCGTGTGATCTATGCTGAGGGCGCTGGATCAGATGTCCACCTCGTGTTGGTCCGACGGGATCATCTTGGGATCTATGCTGAGGGCGCCGGATCATTGGACGGGTTTTCCACCATGCGTTGGTCCGACGGGATCATCATGGCGATCTGTGCTGAGGGCGCTGGATCGTTGGATTACCATGTGTTGTGTTGATGGAATCATGTGGATTCGCATCATTGATTTTATCATGTGTTGTTGTGCATATGTATATCGTTGGTTATCCACCTCGTATTGATCTAGTAGGATCATCTTGGGATCTATGCTGAATGTTGGAATATTTATTCCACACATTATTTAATTTATGTTTTGATGATTAAAGTTGCTAAACAAACAAAACAACATTAAGGCGAAGCAAAACGACAAAGCAGACGAAGATGCAAAAAGTTGCAATCTGGACTGCTTTAGCGCACGCAAGTCATCACACGTTAGCGCACGCTAACGGGAAGTCAACTGCATTCCAGCCAAGTTTCGAAGTAAGCTGAAGTGAAGTCAGCTGTTGAGATGGCGCACGCTACACGTTATCATTAACGCACGCTATCGAAGTCTTGTTACCGTTGTGAAGGAATTCAAACACAGAATAACGTATGCAATGAAGTCAGCATTAGCGCACGCTACAGAGTATGAATAGCGCACGCTAAGAAGTTTGAATCAAGTCAATCAGAACGTTGGGAAAAGGAGGTCAAAGTCAGCATATCAAACGGATACTTTGACAATCCATGCAACGGATATATTGTATTAGCGCACGCTACAATGTGTTATTAACGCACGCTAATACAAGAAGGTTACGTACGTAAGGCAGAAGGCATAACGTACGCTAAAGAAGAAATGAAGCTACCGGATCAAATCGGTAATACTAGCGCACGCTACAGGCACGCTAAGATATTAGCGTACGCTACCATAGGAAGGCTAGCGCACGCTAGCAAGTCAAAACAGCCAGCAACGGCTAGTTTATGGGAAATGCCTATAAATACCATCCCTATGGTGTTGTTTGAGTATGACAAATCCAAGCAAACGAGACATACATCTGAGAATCATATACTTACATTGTTGTTGTAATATTTAGCGTATATTGTTAGTTTGAGTGTTTATACATTCAACATTATACACGAGAGGTAAAAGAAAAGATACGATTGGATTCGGTGTTATTAGGATCAAGGATCCGGCATTGTTAGAATCACAATCGCTATCTTAGTAAGGTTTATCTAGTACCGATAGAAAGCTAGAGTGGTTGATTCCTTATCCAATAGAAAAGAAAAAATGGTTTTACTCGGACCGATAGAAGACGAGCTTGTAACGGTAATCCCTCGACCGATAGAAGAGAGGCGTAGAGGTTTTGATCTTAATCCTAAAGAAAAAGATACATCGAGAGAGGACGTAGGCTTCGTTAATAGCCGAACCTCTATAAATCTTTGTGTGATTTATTTCCGCAATTTATTTACGCTTCTGCACAAAACGGCGCAAATATCCGATTTTATACCAACAATTGGTATCGGAGCGGTACTCCAATACGCGGCTTAACATCCGAGGAAAAGATCCAAAATGGCATTTCAAATCTCTCCAGCCGAAGGCCTTGCTCTGAACCGACCACCATTTTTTGATGGCGCGAACTTCATGACTTGGAAGAAGAAGATGTCGATATTCATTCGAGCTTACGACATCGAACTTTGGAAGGTGATTTGTCTTGGTCCAAAAATTCCAACGAATTCCAACGGTATGCTTAAAACTTTTGAAGAATATGACGACTCTGATTGGAAAAACGACCATTTCAATTGTAAGGCAACTCAACTTCTTTATTGTGCCTTAAATCCGGAAGAACACAACCGGATATCATCGTGTGATAGTGCCAAAGAAATCTGGAAAATGCTTGAGGTAACACACGAAGGTACGTCTCAAGTCAAAGAGACGAAGATAAACATGCTCCTTCACGATTATGAATTATTCCAAATGAAGGACGACGAATCCATCTCGATTATGCTCGACCGATTTTCGGTCATCACTAATGGATTAGCATGTTTCGGAAAACCACTTTCGAGTAGTGAGAAAGTAAAGAAAATTCTCCGATCACTACCTCGAGAATGGGACGGTACGGTTACGGCAATTATGGAATCTAAAGATTTAAATACTCTCGATTTTAGTGCTCTCGTTGGTTCACTTATCGACTACGAGATTGTTCTAAAATCTCGGAATACCAAACCGAAACCGAAGGAGAGGTCGATAGCCTTCAAGGCTAAAATGTCGAAAAAGAAAGAAGAAATCCCGGTGGACGAAAGTGATGAAGAAATGGCATATTATGCCAAGAATATTAATAAGTTCCAACACTTATTAAACCGGAGAAAGAAGGACATTCAAGCGGGCGAATCAAAGAAACCCGACAACACTTGTCGATTATGTGGTAAACCAGGCCACTTTGCCAAGAACTGTCGAGTAAAGCAAAAGGAAGTTTTAATCGCAACATGGAGCGACGAAGATCCCGATGAAGATTTTCTTGACCAAAATAATCTCGCGCTCATGGCCCGGAGTTCATTCGACGATAGCGACGTCGAAAGCCAAGTAAGTAACTCCTACGACGAACTCTTTGAAGCATTCGAGTTATTACAAACGGACTATCAAAATGCTTTAAATGAAATTAAATCCCTCAAGTCTAAATATAAAACTTTGGAAATTGAAAATTCCAAAATACTTGAAAAAGGGAAATTTGTTGAAATCGATCATTCGAAATGCATTGAAAACGAGAATATTTTAAAGAATGATCTTTTAAAAGTTCAACATGAAATAAAAATTTTGACAAAGAAATTCTCGTGCGGCAACGATAAATTTGAACAAATGTTATGTGTTCAAAAATATACTCTAAATAAAGAGGGGTTAGGATTCAAACCACGTTCAAAAAACGAATCCGTCAATTTCAAAATACCCCGATGTGAAAAATGTTTGAAAATCGGGCATCACATTTCAAATTGCAAAAGCCCAAGACGGACGATAAAAATTAAAAAGATTTGGGTTCCTAAAGGAACAAACGTTACAAATATCGTTCACGTATCGAAACAAAAACCAACTATAGGTTGGATCCTCAAAAATTAAATTGTGATATTTTACAAAGGGGGAGAAGGAACATTTTTGAAGGGAAGATAATACGTTCAGGGGGAGTATTTTTTTAAGGGTATAACTAAATTCCCATATTAATGCATAAATTGGTATCATGCATATTTATATTTCATTTGATATACTCTATATTTTTACACTTTTTGATGAAGACAAAAAGGGGGAGAAGTAGATGAATTGAGATAAAAATGTGAAAAATTGAAGAAGTAGAAAAGAAAAGAAAAGCATACAAATAGGGGGAGTTGAAAAATTGAAAAACGACGGAGTCGAAAAATAAAGGAGATGTCGAAAAGAAAAGAGAATTGGAGAAACTAACGAAACGATCAAAGCCGAAAACTTTGATTCGTATATATATACATATATTTTATTTTTTTACAGGTTTTATCCAATTCAAGAGTTGTTTTGTAATCATCAAAAAGGGGGAGATTGTTGGAATATTTATTCCACACATTATTTAATTTATGTTTTGATGATTAAAGTTGCTAAACAAACAAAACAACATTAAGGCGAAGCAAAACGACAAAGCAGACGAAGACGCAAAAAGTTGCAATCTGGACTGCTTTAGCGCACGCAAGTCATCACACGTTAGCGCACGCTAACGGGAAGTCAACTGCATTCCACTAAGCCAAGTAAGCTGAAGTGAAGTCAGCTGTTGAGATAGCGCACGCTACACGTTATCATTAACGCACGCTATCGAAGTCTTGTTACCGTTGTGAAGGAATTCAAATACAGAATAACGTATGCAATGAAGTCAGCATTAGCGCACGCTACAGAGTATGAATAGCGCACGCTAAGAAGTTTGAATCAAGTCAATCAGAACGTTGGGAAAAGCAGGTCAAAGTCAGCATATCAAACGGATACTTTGACAATCCATGCAATGGATATATTGTATTAGCGCACGCTACAATGTGTTATTAACGCACGCTAATACAAGAAGGTTACGTACGTAAGGCAGAAGGCATAACGTACGCTAAAGAAGAAACGAAGCTACCGGATCAAATCGGGAATGTCTAGCGCACGCTACAGGCACGCTAAGATATTAGCGTACGCTACCAGAGGAAGGCTAGCGCACGCTAGCAAGTCAAAACAGCCAGCAACGGCTAGTTTATGGGAAATGCCTATAAATACCATCCCTATGGTATTGTTTGAGTACAACAACTCCAAGCAAACGAGACATACATCTGAGAATCATATACTTACATTGTTGTTGTAATATTGAGCGTATATTGTTAGTTTGAGTGTTTATACATTCAACATTATACACGAGAGGTAAAAGAAAAGATACGATTGGATTCGGTGTTATTAGAATCAAGGATCCGGCATTGTTAGAATCACAATCGGTATCTTAGTAAGGTTTATCTAGTACCGATAGAAAGCTAAAGTGGTTGATTCCTTATCCAATAAAAAAGGAAAAACGGTTTTACTCGGACCGATAGAAGACGAGCTTGTAACGGTAATCCCTCGACCGATAGAAGAGAGGCGTAAAGGTTTTGATCTTAATCCTAAAGAAAAAGATACATCGAGAGAGGACGTAGGCTTCGTTAATAGCCGAACCTCTATAAATCTTTGTGTGATTTATTTCCGCAATTTATTTACGCTTCCGCACAAAACGGCGCAAATATCCGATTTTATACCAACACTGAAGGCCCTGGATCATGGGATTTCCATTGAGTAGACACTGTTGTTATTGTTTTGAGCATATTGACGTTGTCATATGAGTATGCATTTGTAGGTCTTGTGTTAGGACCATGTCCGTGTGTGGTATTGATCTGACCTCGGATTAGACTGACATGATTGTCGTGGCATTTCATATCTTGAGGTATGTTCCGTATTTCCTTTGGTATTTGTCTTTTGATGGACAATCGGTTATCATCTTGGGATTTGATGATGCTATCCTATGGGTCGAATTGGTCGGAGTTGGTAGATTTCCGTACTGTGAGTTATGATGACGTTTTGAGAATCTTAGGTATTGCGTGAGGTACCGTATGATGTTATGTTTGAGTTTATTGATTAATCGAGATTTCGAGATGTGCTTTGTGATGATGGTTAATCTGATGAGAATTATTTGAGTAAATAAAGTTACGACGATAAGATTACATTGGTCGTATTCTTACTTAGTATTTCTATTGGTATGTAATTATCGACGTGATGTGATTGATATCATTGTTGGATATTATGGCTGACCCCGTCGTGGGCTTTCTTTTTAAGTTCTTGGGATATCGAGCTTGTAGCGGTCGTGGAGAGATGAGCTTCCCGGAGGATACTGGCTAGGGCATGTTTTTGTGAATTGAGTTTCCTGATCAGTTGTCGTATTCTGCTGCTAGAGTACTTTTAACTGTTGTCTTTTCCGCTGCGTGAGTATTTTTAAATGGCCTTTCGTTTTTGGTAACTTGAGTTACTTTGGAAATCGTTTTCTAAACTATTGAGTTTCGGCTGTTTGGCCTTGTCCTTTTAAATGAGATTTTATGACGGTTTTGATAAACGAGTTTTATAACGTCTTCGAATGTTTTTATTAGATAATACCGTCGTTAGCCCCTTGGGCGTTTGTAAATATTTGCGAAAATATCTTTAGCCTTGTGGGTTCCGTTCCGGGGCCCACGGCGCTGTAATATTCCCGGTCGGATCTGGAGATGTTACAGAATATGGTATCAGAGCTTAGGTTGTGAAAACCTAGGCAGTCGGGTCGAGTCGAGTCGTACTTTTGTTGCGTCATTCGAGTTGTCGGTTGACGAATTCTAGAGCCCTGGGTTTTTTTGTTCACTCGGGCTTGTGTGATATGTGATTTACCAGTGTGGTACTGAGGTTGTTGTGAACTTTTCCAAATAGTATTAACGTGTTTCTTCGGATTGAGCTGTGTTGTATTCTCGAGTTAAACTGAGTTTGCAAAATGTGTGTTTTGAAAATGTACGTGTCGAGTATTTTCTAGAGTTGAGACATGTGCCAGTATCACGGGGAATCGTCGGCTTCACGATCTGTAAGTATTTGGATTTTTTAGTTTCATTGAGATTTACTGCCGTTCTAAGTTGATATGCTTTGAGATTCGGAAGAATATTATGTGTTATGTTATGAGATAACAAAACAAAGTAGCTGGGACAGAACCAGTGATCTGGAGAAGCTATGATTTGGAAATCAATATGTTAGTTAAAAATTAGAACGGAGTTATGCATTTGGGAGAAATATTGTGGATGGTTGAGAAGAACATGTAGTCATGTTAATTCATTTTGAGATATATGAACTGTTTTTGAGCATTTGAAAATGATATTTTTCAAAATGCATGTTTTACGGAAAAGGATTTTTGGGCTGAGACCCAATCGATTTTGAAATAGTTTTATAACTCAGGACTTGGGGTCCAAAAGGGCTTTCTACTTTTAAACTTCTTTGTTGGGAAAAACAAATACCTCAGATCGAATCACCGATACCCGATCCTCAGATCGAATGTTATTTGATAAAAGGAGGTTTTGACATATATGCCAATCCGAATACAGTAAGGAAACTGTATCGAAGCTTTGAGGCTTCATCCTGTATCGAAGACCTGCCTCGAATCAGCATAAGTGAAGCTCTTCAGTACAGCAAGTAGTCTTGTAAAAAGACCAAGTATGGAAACTGTCTCGACACTCAAAATACAGTTATCTTCCATACAGCTCACAACAGGACAAAGAAAGAACAGAAGTCAAGTCCCGTTGAACAAAGAAGTATTTAAATACTCAAGGATAAAGTATTTAAATACTGCCTGTCTTCAGATCTTCAGAATCCCGCGAAATCCGGATCATGTCATAATCCCGTTGGAACGAAATCTCATTCAAACGGACACATCTCAACGGATACTTTCTTCAGAGACTATATATATCCTATGAAGACATTGAAGATCAGTTACCCAAGTAACCTAACTCTCAAGCTATCAAAAGTTATCATCAGAGCAAACATATCTCCAAAGCATACTGCAATTAAGAACGAAAGAGATATACAGTGCTCAACATCAAGAACAGCCATCATCAGCTCAAGAACTTGATATTCAAAGCTGCTGTTCTTACCTGGTTACCTACCTTTTACCTCTGTGTAAAAACCGAGCTCTGTGTGAACTCAACAAGTTATTCTGACCTGTGTGGGACGAATAAGGACGAAGCTTTGGAACTGTGTGTGAAGAAGCTAGTCAAGAAGGAAGCTTTAACCAATCTGTGTGAACGGTTGAAAGTGACATTCTTTGTATCAATCTGTGTGAACGATACAAGGATAGGTTTGTTTATAATTACGTAGTTGTGTACGCAGTAATTATAATAAACTTTTTACTCCTATGTGGAGGACCAGTGGACGTAGAGGGGTTTACCTCGAACCACTTTAATTACTGTGTTATTTACCTTCAGCTTTTACTGTTTTAAATTACTGTGATATATTAAGTATACACTATACACTTAGTTGGTGTATCCACAAAGAACCTCATCAGATCCAAGACTTCCGCTACGCACTCAGATTTAGAATCCGTACAGTTTGTTGTTCAAACTATTTTCCAAACTGTATCCAGTATACTTAAGTGGCCAACAAGTGGTATCGGAGCGGTTGATTCTAAAAAGAATCAGTCGTACTTCTTTTTAACCGAATCAGATTCAAATCACTTATTTTTAAA
>JAWKAU010000834.1:0-31143 GCA_033398695.1 Orobanche coerulescens
CACGGAACGAACACGACAAAATACTCGGGGACAACATCATCGGTCCAAAATGAAAACAACGGATAACAAATCATCACCTACGGTCTTAAACGCCAAAATCAGTTGTCGAGAAAATAACACCGGAACTCGACAACCGGGAAATATCCGAAAAAAAATCCAAAATAACCGGAACGGAAATCGTGGGTATTACACCGAAGACCAGAACAGGTATGAACATGATTTGGGTGATAGTTGATCGTCTAACCAAGTCAGCTTATTTTCTGGGCATTAGGTATACTTGGGGACCGGAGAGGTTGGTACAGGTGTTTATCGCAGAGATAGTCCGATTTCATGGTACACCAAAGACGATTATTTCAGATCGAGATGGCCACTTCGTGTCAGATTTTTGGAAAGCGGTCCATAGAGCCTTGGGAACCGAGCTGAGCTTTAGCACAACTTATCATTCTCAAACCGATGGACAGTCCGAGAGGAATATTCAGACAGTAGAGGACATGCTGAGAGCTTGTGCCTTAGATTGGTCAACTGATTGGGAACTTCATCTTCCGTTGATTGAATTCACCTACAATAATAGTTGGCATGCTTCTATTAAGATGGCCCCTTTCGAAGCATTATATGGAAGAAGATGTAGATCCACCTTATGTTGGGACGATTCGTCTGACTTAATCGGGATGGAACCTGAATTGATAATGCAAACTCAAGAGAAGGTATCTCTGATTTGTGAAAGGATATTGACTGCCCCGAGACGGCAGAAGTCTTATGCAGATGTGCGTCGTCGCCTGTTAGAGTTTGGAATTGGGGATCACGTACTACTGAAAGTTTCTCCTACCCGAGGAAACTTTCATTTTGGGAGGTGAGAAAAGCTGAGTCAGAGATATATTGGACCATTCGAGACTCTTGAGAGAGTTGGGGAGTTGGCGTACCGGTTAGCCTTCCCGCCATCACTGAGTCATGTTCATAATGTGTTTCACGTATCTCAACTACGGAATTATATACCAGATCCTAGTCATATCATCGACTTCGGTGAGATTGAAGTAGCTAACGATGGCACATTCTAGGAGAAGCCAATTAAGATACTCGAGAGTCAAGTCAAGCAATTAAGGAATAAACCCATCTCCTTGGTTAAAGTTCAGTGGTCTCGACATGGAGTAGAAGAAGCAACTTGGGAGACTGAAGATAGTATGAAGTCGAGATACCCGGAATTATTTACATCTTAAGTGTCGAGACGAAACTTCTTTTTAGAGGTAAAGTATGTAATACCCGGATAATTATCATGTATTTCATCTGTATTTGAAACTTGTAGCATTTTATTATGTGGTGTTAATAATCAAAGTATGATCTTTCTGTATTCGTATTCCTACATTCATGAGCTTCCAAACATGCATGCATGCATTTTCACGACATGACATACGATATCAGTAGAACGTACGTACGTTAAGAGCTGAAGATAACATACGTTATGGTCGAGGCGTAGCATACGTAATAGGCAGTAAAAAGGCAGATAAGTCTGGTCGGCGCATGGGGCCAGTGAAGATATTGTCGGGTAAGGATTCCCCATATAAACCTGGACAACTTTTATGTTAACGTTGAATATTAACGTACGCTACGCTGAACATATTACGTACGTAAGTGTGAGTGTTAACGTACGTTAAAGGAAGTCAGAAACGAGACAGTGATCTAGTGACTAACGCTAACATACGTATAGAGTTGCCCATAACGTACGTTAAGGCTATAACGTACGTAAATTTTTGTGGCTAACATACATAAAATTCAGAAACTTATAAATAAGACATCAACCCACTTCATTTCTCACTTCTTCCTATTCCTTCCTCATAGGCTATTTTGTTGTGATGCTTGTTGATGATACAACGGCTTTGTGTGTAGCATGCTGTATTTGTTGCTTCTCCCTAGAACCTCTGTGGCAACTTGCTTGCAGCTATCATGGTCCTTGTTGCTTCCTTGAGAGTTCTATTCCTTCGCTCAACAATACCATTTTTTTGAGGAGTCCGGGTGGCTGAGTATTCCTACTGTGTTCCATTGTTCGAACAATATTGCTCGATAAAGAGATTTGTGAATTCAGTACCTCTGTCGGAACGAATGGACATGATACTCAATTCTTTCTAATTTTGTAGCTTTCTCAGGTACTCTGGCAACTTATTTGTGGTTTCTTTCTTCTTGCTTAGAAAGATTGTCCAAGCATACCTGCAAAAATAATAAACAATAATGAGACAATATTTCTTACCTCCCAAATTACAGGGTCTACAAGGCCATAGAGGTCCATGTGTATTATATCCAGAACATTGTTGGTGGACAGATATTATTTGCTTTTCAGAGTGGTTTTGACTTGTTTGCCTTTCTGGTAGGGTCCACAAATGCTGTCTTTATGGAATGACACATCGGGAAAACATCTAATCATTCTCTGTCTGGCGAGTTTGTTGATTGTCTTGAAGTTGATACGAGACATCCTCTTGTGCCATAGCCAACTTTGATCTGCAGTGCCTTTGGCAACAAAATACGGAATAGTGGAGCTCGTAGGATTCCAGTCAGCAATATACAATTACCTAACCTGCTTTCTGTGAGAATAATTTCTTTGGTCTTGATGTCCTTCACTCTACAGTGATCTATATAGAATTTGACCGAGAAATATTTTTCGCAGAACTGGTTGATACTAGGTAGATTGTACTGTAGGCTGTTTTAATAAAGTACTCGAGTACACTGTTGTTTTATTTGTCTTTGAGATTTGTATTCGGATGTTGGCTTATTTGTATGTTTCTGACTGGTGATGTAATAATTAATATTACGATTGGCATTTTACAATGTTGTTTTTAAATTCTTAGCCTAGTAAATCCTTATATCAAGGATTTACAGCGCTATAATTATCCTGAATATCTCGGGGTGTTACAGAATATGGTATCGGAGCTAAGATTATGGATATCTTGGCCGTTGGGTTAAAATAGGGTTCATATATGTCTTTTGAGGTAGCTGGCCGCGAATAACATAATTATACTGCCTACGTCTTTGTGTGAGCGGTGGTTGTAAGATTCCTAAACTCTATGTTGTCCTTTACATGTTATACCTTTTTATGATTGAACGTTAGGACGAAATTTTTCCTTGTATATTGAGTATTTACGCTTACAGTATGTTGAGAGGAGGACGTGGACATGGTCGCAGTCGCTGACGCGGACGTAGAAATGTTGAAAGGGAGACTTCACCCTCTGTTCCTGATTTACTATCAAATCAGGCTAACTCTAATTCTAACAATAAGAGTCCATCAACAATGAACGAGAGAGAACCGTGGAAACAAATACCGAACCTGCTATTCCCAACATCCTTCGTCAAGTGGTCAACCAAATGACTCAATTTGCTCAAGTGGTGGACAGGATGCACGTGGCAGTAGGATTGCAGCCGGGAGAGAGACAACAAGGCATCCCAGACTTGGGCAATCATGGAGATAGATGGCTACAGGAGGTGACGAAGGTGCACCTGCCAAAGTTCGATGGTTTTTCCGAGACACCGACATGGGATCACTGGCTTAAAGAGCTGGAGAAAGTATTCGTCGGGATTAACTACCCAGATGACTGGAGAGCCCCCATTTCACAATATTTCTTGACAGGAGAAGCGTCCGAGTGGTGGGAAGCCATCCGACCTGTTGATCATGATGCCGATTGGGGAGAGTTCAAATTTATGATGGAAGCTCAAAACTGACCCCATCCGATGAGAGAAGCTAAGATTCGAGATTATTTCTCCGTGCAGCCTTCGAATGTGCCGGTGGCTCAAACAATTAAGACGTTTAATCAGCAGTTGGCGTTTTTTGGACACCTGGTCAGAACCGATGCAGAAATGATGATTCACTTTGATATGAGAATGAAGCCGGAAATACAGAGGTGCATGTTAGGTTTTGAATGCACCACTCTCTGCCAGTATCAAGACAAAGTTCTGGCGTATGAAATGAAGGAAGAAGCTATGGAAAAGTTCTCTGAGTCCAAGAAACATAAAGTCTCTGGTAGTTTTATAGAGCACAAGAGTAGTGGGAAAGAACTCCAGATCCGTATCATCAATGGAAGATACAACCAGGAAATATTTTAACTATGGCCGGACATGACACTATCGACGTGACTGCTCATTTCCCTCCGTGACGTGTTACAATTGTGGATGAGAAGGACATCATGCGGTGTTCTGTGAAGAGGCGCAAAATCTTTTGGAGCTCGTACTTCACAGTCAGTTCAGAGAGAGGCGAGCATTCATCAGACGCAACAGAGTGTTCAGCCACCCCAGAATTCCGGCTGAGGTAGAGGCCAAGGACAGTACAACTGAAAGGAAGCATCGATTGCTAGGTCCGCTCCTCCACACCTTTACGAGATGAGAAATGCGGACGACCAGAATGCAACTGTCGCATCAGGTACCGTTCAGAACCTTTCGCAACCAGTTAGTGTTTTGTTCGATATAAGAGCTACACATTCGTTTATATCATTGTCTTATGTTAATCGTTTGAACATTTCTTGTTTCACGAATGTGAGCCTTATATTGTGGGTTTGCCGAGTGGGGAAAGAATTGCAGGGAATTTAGAAATTAGAGATTTTTATGTAACAATCAGAGGAAAAGAATGGCCTGAAATCTGATTGTAGTAGATATACAAGGAGACGATCTGATTCTCGAAGACGAGTGGCTTAACCATTATGGAGCTATTATGGACTACCGGAAGAGAAATATCTCGATGATAGCCGAAGATGGTTCCGAATTATTATTCAAGCGATGGAGATCGGAATCTTAGGAAAAGTGATCAAAGCTATGAAAACCGTTAAACTACTAAATCAGGGATGTACTGGATACTGGTGTTACGCGATGAAGAAAGAAGAAAGAAAAGTAGAGCTTTTACCCATACATGTTGTGAACGAATTTCCGGACGTGTTCCATGATGAATTACCTGGACTACCTCCACGACGAGATGTAGAGTTTACCATCAAGCTAGAATCAGGAGCTACGCCGATTTCTAAGGCGCCGCACCGTATGGCACCTACCGAGATGTATGAATTGAAGAAGCAACTGGAAGAATTGCTGGACAAAGGTTATATTCAGCCAACTGTTTCGCCCTGGGGTGCACCTATTCTTTTTGTTCGAAAGAAAGATGGATCACTTCGATTGTGCATCGACTACTGAGAGCTAAATAGGATGACAATCAAGAATAAGTACATGTTGCCACGGATTAATGATTTGTTCGACCAGTTGCAGGGATCAACAGTATTTTCGAAGATCGATTTGAGATCGGGATACCATCAATTGAGGATTAAAGAATCAGATGCCCCGAAGTCAGTATTCAGAACTCGTTACGGACACTATGTGTTTGTAGTGATGCCGTTTGGTCTCACTAATGCACCTGCTGTGTTTATGCAGTTAATGAATTGAGTGTTCGTAGAGTACTTGGACAAATTCGTAGTTGTGTTTATCGATGATAGATTGGTCTACTCTAAGAGTCCGAAAGAGCATGAGCAGCATTTACGGATCGTTTTGAACCTCTTGAGGAGCGAGCAGTTATATGCCAAACTTTCTAAATGTGAATTCTGGCTAAAAGAAGTGATGTTCCTTGGTCATGTGGTGTCAGCGGAAGGGGTCCGAGTAGATCCCCAGAAAGTCGAGGCAATTTTGGAATGGAAGTCTGCTAAGAACGTGAAGGAAGTCAGAAGTTTCTTAGGACTTGCTGGGTATTATCGTCGGTTCGTGGAAGGGTTTTCCAAAATTACCCATCCACTTACTCGATTACTGCAGAAAACCCAAAAGTTTGAATGGAGCGAGATGTGTTAGGTCAGTTTTGATAAATTGAAAAGGAGATTGACGACGACTCTAATCTTAACATTACCGCAAGGAACCGAAGGATTCATAGTTTACAGTGACGCTTCAAATCAAGGTCTCGTGTGTGTACCAATGCAGAATGAGAAGGTGATCGCATATGCTTCACGATAATTGAAACCATATAAAGTAAATTATCCAACCCATGATTTGGAACTGGTAGCTGTTGGTTTCACCTTGAAGACATGGAGACACTATCTGTACGGGTGTCAGATCTTCACAGATCATAAGAGTCTTAAGTACATTTTCAGTCAGAAAGAGTTAAACATGCAGCAGAGGAGATGGCTGGAATTGATTAAGGACTATGATTTGGAAATTCTCTATCATCCAGGAAAAGCGAACGTAGTGGCTGATGCACTGAGCCGTAAACCCATTTCTATTCGAATGGTGGAGATGCTCACACCCCAGTCCAGCATTCAACAAGAGTTGATCCATGAAGGAATTAAAGTATGGTTACAAGGCGTTCAAGGATGAAATTAACTTCATCATTGACCGAAGAAATCAAATCTAGGCAATTAGATGATCCTCTGATGATTCGGTTACGTGAAGAAGTGAGCAATGGAAAGGCCCCAGGATTTGTAATTCATGAAGATGGAGTTTTGAGATTTCAAAATCGACTCTGTGTTCCCGATATTGATGTTTTGAATCAAACAATCATGAAGCAAGCTCACAGTACGCCCTATTCTATCCACCCAGGCACTAGTAAGATGTATAAGGATCTGAAGCAGAATTTTTGCTGGGGCAACATGAAGAAAAATGTGGCGGATTATGTCTCGAAGTGTTTAACTTGTTAGTAGGTCAAGATCAAACATCAACGACCCGCCGGAATGTTGAAGCCACTTCCGATTCCTGAATGGAAGTGGGAAGATATATCAATGGACTTTATCACCAATATGTCGAAGACCAGAATAGATATGAACATGATTTGGGTGATAGTTGATCGTCTAACCAAGTCGGCTCATTTTCTGGGCATTAGGGATACTTGGGGACCGGATAGGTTGGCACGAGTGTTTATCGCAGAGATAGTCTGATTGCATGGTACACCAAGGACTATTGTTTCAAATCGAGATGGTCGCTTTGTGTCACATTTTTGGAAAGCGGTCCATAGAGCCTTGGGAACTGAGCTGAACTTTAGCACGGCTTATCATCCTCAAACCGATAGACAGTCTGAGAGGACTATTCAGACAGTAAAGGACATGCTGGGATCTTGTGCCTTAGATTGGTCAACTGATTGGGAACTTCATCTGCCGTTGATTGAATTCACCTACAATAATAGTTGGCATGCTTCTGTTAAGATGGCCCCTTTCGAAGAATTGTATGGAAGAAGATGTAGATCCCCCTTATGTTGGGACGATTCGTCTGACTTAATCGGGAATGAACCTGAATTGATAGTGCAGACTCAAGAGAAGGTATCTTTGATTTGTGAAAGGCTGTTGACTGCCCCGAGCCGGCAGAAGTCTTATGCAGACGTGCGCCGCCGCCCGTAAGAGTTTGGAATTAGGGATCACATACTACTGAAAGTTTCTCCTACCTGAGGAAACTTTCGTTTTGGGAGGATAGGAAAGCTGAGTCTGAGATATATTGGACCATTCGAGACTCTTGAGAGAGTTGGGGAGTTGGCGTACCGGTTAGCCTTCCCGCCATCACTGAGTTATGTTCATAATGTATTTCACGTATCTCAACTACAGCCGGATCCCAGTCATATCATCGACTTCGGTGAGATTGAAGTAGCTAACGATGGCACGTTCGAGGAGAAGCCTATTAAGATACTTGAGAGTCGAGTAAAGCAATTAAGGAATAAACCCATCTCCTTGGTTTAAGTTCAGTGGTCTCGACATGGAGTAGAAGAAGCAACTTGGAAGACTGAAGATAGTATGAAGTTGAGATACCCGGAATTATTTACATCTTAAGTTTCAGGATGAAACTTCTTTTTAGAGGAAGAGTATGTAATACCCATATAATTATCATGTATTTCATCTGTATTTGAAACTTGTAACATTTGATTATGTGGTACTAATAATCAAAGTATGATCTTTCCATATTCGTATTCCTACATTCATGAGCTTCCAAACATGCATGCATGCATTTGCACGACATAACATACACTATCAGTAGAACGTAACGTACGTTAAGAGCTTAAGATAACGTACGTTATGGTCAAGGCGTAGCATACGTAATAGGCATTCAAAAGGAAGATAAGTCTGGTCGGCGCATGGAGCCAGTAAAGATATTGTCGGGTAAGGATTCCCCGCGTGAACTGGACAACTTTTGATAAAGCAAGTCCATGATACGTAACATACGTTAAAGTAAAATAATAACGTACGCTACGCTCAACATATTACGTGCGTAAGTGTGATTATTAACTTACATTAAAGGAAGTCAGAAATAAGACAGTGAGCTAGTGACTAATGCTAACATACATAAGGAGTTTCCCGTAACGTACGTTAAGGCTATAACATACGTAAATTTTTGTGGCTAACATGCGTAAAATTCAGAAACTTATAAATAAGACATCAACCCACTTCATTTCACACTTCTTCCTGTTTCTTCTGTAATACCCGGTTGTAATTCATTCATTTTCATTCAGTAATTATCAGTCTGTAATTGTCACTCAGTGTATTTTCACTCAATTATAATCATTCATCAATCATGTTCTTTCACCGTGTTCACCGTTCGGAAAAACTTCGAGTTGTGTATCGTTATTGTTCATTGTTTCAACTTTCCTCATATGAGTTCGACTTTGTTAGATCACCATTAATTTTTGGTAACTCCAAAAATTCTAAATCTTTGCAATATTATAGAGCATCGAGTTAGCTTTCCAATGGTTCAAACGGTGAGTCAATCGGAGTCCGGACAAGAGAGTTATGGTCGTTTTAGCTCAACCGCTCATTTTTCAGTTATTGGCCGATCACTGCCGAACGAACTCGGCCGTGTCGTCCGACACGGCCCGTGCCGTACTCGTCCGGAAAATGCCGAGGTGTCTGCCTCAGGACCCGACCGTGTCGTCAGCACGGCCGAGTCGAACCCTTCCGGATAAGCTGAATCGTCGCCAAAGACGCCCGACCGTGTCGCCTCGCACGGCCGAGTCATGCCGAAGTCGCCGTCGGACGGTCATCGTCGGAAGGCCCTCGCGCCGCGACCGTGTCAAGCAGACACGGTCGAGTCTCCTGTCGCCGCCACCGCCGGCCACGGTGACACGACCGCGCCGATCGGCACGGGCCGTGTCCGGCAGGTAGTCAACCCCTATAAATTCATTTTTTCAAGATTTCACCCATTTTTCTTCCTTTTCTTCACCGTAAACCGAGAGAGAAGGCTTGAGGGAGGGTTTTTCCTTCACAAATCATTTGGGTGTTTGATTTTCTTCATCTCCTTTCGATCGTGAAGCCCGGTAATCAATCTAATGCGTGTTCTTCTGATTAAAGTACTTGTATCTTCAAGAGGTAATTCTTTCAACACTTTGGACTTCGATTTTGTGTTGAGATATGATGTTTTGACGTTATAATCATGTTATATGAAGGGATATGTATATGATTATGAGTTTGTATAAGGATTCATTGGATTATTGAGGATTATTCAAGAACACCTTGAATATCGAGTTGGAATTGGGGATTTTCGACTAATTGTTGTTATAATCACATTTTGGATATTCATAACGGATTATTGATCGTATTGGAGATGTTTTGTTGGTTTGAAACACTTCTTGGGGATTTGATATTGGTATATTGAAGTTTGATTGTAAACAATCGGAGTTTGGACGCAACGTGTTTGTTTTAATGCCTCAATGGACTTAGTTTTATCGTATCGACGTTTTGAGTTCGTTATATTCGTGTTTGATTCGTATATTGATCGGATTGTCGGTAATTGTATTGAATTAAGGTTGTTCGTGCGATCGACACTTCATTTAGGACATTTGTTCGTGGAAGGACTTTCTTCATCGGTATTTAGTAAGTTAATTCTTACTCGGTTAAAAGGATATTCATACCTTTTGTTGTTGATCATTCATAATCATAACTCATTCATCATTGTATTAATCATATTAAAACTTGTTAATGTCAATTAATCACTTCAGTCATAAGGAACGACGGTTCCAATCTTTTCGTTGAGCTATCATTCATTTCATTATTACCCTCATCTCGGTGAGTCATTCTTGACTTTGTCAGATTATTATTTATTCATTGATATTCATTACGGTCATTCTCGTTCATATGACCTTCTGGGTTCATATTGCGTGGCCGGGTGTGGCTGTGTGGAATTTTTAGTCGGGCACACGATGGTTATTGTATTGGGTTCACCGATACATTAGACCGTGCACACGGGAAAGCGTTACACCGTGAGACTAATTAGGTACACGGACGGGTGTTGTACACTTACACACAACATTACGGGCGTACTATGATACTCCTCTTCAGCGTAATTCATAACTAAGAATATTTCATAACTTCAGTTAATCATAATTGTGTAGTTTCAACCCTTGAGGATTGTTGTTCTTTGTAACTGACCCCGTTTGGGGATTTTGTTTTTCAGGTCATGGCAAGGCAAACGCACGGGAATAGCATGTTGATGTCGAGGAGTCCTAGTGATACTAGTAGGGGCCCCCGATCTTTCAGTTATTCATGTTATTGTCCTTTATTTTCCGCTGAGACTTTCATTTGAATACTCTGTTTCATTCAGTGTTGTGTATTTTATCTTCATATAAAATACACTAGTATTCTGTATTATCCTGGTGTGTTGTAACTAAACTTCTCATCGGAGTAATTATTGTTGTAATGTAGTTCTGTACTACATTTATCTTGTGTAATTCATTCATTTTCATTTGCCTGGTGGGTCCTGGTTGGGGATCTACGACCGTAATATCCGCCTAGTTTGGGGTGTTACGAGTTGGTATCGGAGCGTGGTTTTGAATACTACCTTCCGAGTCATGTCTCATTTGAAGTCATCGTCATCGGACTAGTATCATTGGACTTTCGTGTCACGTGTGACTGTGCAAATGCCGAGCCAATCGACCGGAAGAAGCTGTAAGATTTCTAACGCCATGGTATAATTTCTCGCAATAGTCATTCATTCATCATTCATCAATTAACAATCCTCAAACATCATCATTCATTGTGATTAGGGCGATCATGTTAACTCATTAATCACTTAATTCATTTCATTACTCGATTAATAATCGGACGATCATGTTAACTCATTAATTACTCAATTCATTTCATTATCCATTGTCAACTGGATGATCATATTATCAATCTTATTAAGTTATTCAAGATAATCATTTCAAGAATTTCATCGGATAATCATGTAACTTCATTAAATCATTCATATAATCACTAAGTTAGAGCATGTATACTCATTTTCATCATCTCATGACATAATCATAACGTGCTAATCATGCGGAAATATAATCATTATGCGACCTTCCTACTTCCGTATGGAGAGAGTCGTCAGGATGCACGAGAAGAGAATGCGCGGACCGAAACCCGAGAAATAATCACTGGCCGGGAAATCGTGCCCGTGACTCGGCTCAATCAAGATGTTCGGGTTGATCCACTCACTTTTATGTGCCATGATGACCCATGTGCGGTTGCTCAATCATCATTGCGCCACTGACCGGATTAATCGAGAGAACTCTCCCGTCTGAGCCACCGCTAAGGAAATTGGCCGGCAGAACTTGCATATGTCAACAGGAAATCAACGGCGTAATCTATCCGAAGGCGGTCAACTGCAAGAAGCCTCGTGTGAGTCCTATCGCTTCGAGCGACCTCCTACGGCGCATAATCGCAAGGGATCTCATTCCCGAGCGCCGCCCGCCATCACTGCTTTAATTGTGGAACGCCGAGTCATTTCAGCACCGAGTGTCCGAAACCGTCTATCACGTGCTATAATTGTGGGAATTTTGGGCATAAGGCCCGTTTTGCCGAAAGGACTCCAAGTCGGCCCGTGTCATCTCAGCCCAAGCAACGAGCAGCGTTTGAGAATCGACTACTTTATCATCGCTGCTTAAGACAATGGAAGCAAATAGAGTTGGAGCTCAGATTTATCGACGGAGCGTCCGGTCGGGGCCGGCAAGTCCTGCATTCATATGATGAGGAGGATCGACGATCCGGTGGCCCGAATGATTTCGGGTATACTCGTAATTTTATTTCAACTTGTGTGTACCTTTTGATCTTTGGTACACCGCATTCATTCATTTTCGAATCATGCTTGAATAGACTTATTTCGGGATAGTCCTACCGCTTGTGGACCTCATACCATCGGTCTACCTGACGATGGAAGAATTTTCGAATCATACCGAATTAATCTTAACGACCGCGATTGATTGATGGATCTAATCGTGGTGAATTTATCTTAGGGCGACTTAATTTTCGGTATTAGTTGGCTTAACCGTCTTGATACTATCCTCGGTGCTTGTTAGCGTTTGGTCGCTATCTTTCCGTCGTTGGTTGTCGAATGTGTGCTTCAGGAAGTAATCCCCGTTGTTCCAAGAGAAATTTTATTATGGCGAAAGCAGAGAAATTCCGCAATCGAACTATCCAATCATTCATTGTATCATTTTCATCGATTGACCTTTCTAAGGCAATCGAGTTATTCAATCATTTCTTGTATCATTTCCATCGATTGGCTTTTCTAAGACAATCGAGTCATTCAATCATTCATTGTATCATTTTCATCGATTGACCTTTCTAAGGCAATCGAGTTATTCAATCATTCCTTGTATCATTTCCATCGATTGGCTTTTCTAAGACAATCGAGTCATTCAATCATTCATTGTATCATTTTCATCGATTGGCCTTTCAAAGGCAATCGAGTTATTCAAACATTCCTTGTATCATCTTCATCGATTGGCCTTTCTAAGGCAATCGAGTTGTTCAATCATTATTGGTATCTCTTTTTATCGATTGACCATTCTAGGGCAATCGAAATGTTCAATCATTCGTGGTATCATTGTCATCGATTGACGATGTATTTCCGCACGAGTTATCCGGTTGCCTTCACATAGAGTAAGGGAATTCGGGAGTGAGTTGAGCCGACGTCCCCTTTATCGAAGGCACCGTATCGGATGGCCCCGACTGAATGCAGGAGTTGAAGATTCAACTTGAGGAATATTTCGAGGAAGGTTGTATCCAACCTAGTACGTCCCCGTGGGGATCAACATTTATGTTTGTCAAGAATAATTATAGTTCTTTTCGCTTGTGTATCGATTACAAGGAGTAGAACAGTGTGAAGATAAAGAGTAGTATACATTACATCGTATTGAAGATCTTTTAGATCAACTTCGTGAAGCTTCGTATTTTCCAAGATCGTCTTAAGATCCGGATATCACCGCCATGGATTCGAGAGTCGGATATCGAGGACAGCGTTTCGTACACGCTATGGTCATTATGAGTTCGTAGTTATGCCGTTCGAGCTAACTATTGCACCTGCGGTATTCATGGAGTTAATGAATCGGGTTTTCATCGACTTTTTAGATCAGTTTGTTGTTGTCTTCATCGATGACATTTTGATTTATTCTCGTAGCCAAGAGGAACACGAGGTACGTCTTCATCAGGTTCTCGACGTGTTGAGACGAGAACAACCTTATGGAAAGTTTTCCAAATGTGAGTTCTGGAGGTCCGTGGTGACTTTCTCGGACATGTAATTTCATCTGACAGAGTTCGTGTCGACCCTCAGAAGACGGAGACTATCCGAGATTGGCAACCTCCGTAAGATATTAAGTAAATCCGATGTTTCCTCGGAATAGTTGGTCAATTATCCAACCCACGACCTGGAGCTAGCAGCCGTGGTTTTCGCGTTGGGGATTTGGCGTCGTTACCTTTATGGCGTCACCTTTCAGTTATTCACCAATCACAAGAGTTGAAGGATATATTTACTCACAAGGAGTTAAATATGCGACAGAGGCGGTGGTTGGAACTAATCAAAGATTTTGATATCGAGATCCTTTACCACTTGGGCAAGGCGAACGTTGTCGCCGACGCCTTGAGTCGTGAGTCCGTTCGGGAGCAGTGCTTGCTCGTTTAACAGTTCGAAGGAGCTTCAAGGGAATTCCTTAGACCCGAGATCGAGGTCCGGCTTCAGCGAGTTCGGGGACATCTTTGTATGTTAGAGATTTCATCGTCACTTGAGGAGGTAATCGGAGAGAATCGAGTTCGGACCCTTCATTGTTGCGCATCCGTGAAGATATGGCTCGGGAAAGCCCTGGATTCGTGGTCCACGAGGATGGACTTTTGAGGTTTAAGAACCGGTTGTGTACCGCGAATGACGAGTTGAAAAACTCTATTTTGAGAGAAGCTCATGCTACCCTTATCCTGTTCATCCGGTCCAAAGAAGATGTACAAGGACTTGAAACAAAATTACCGTGGAGTAATATGAAGCGAGAAGTCGCGGAATTTGTTTCGAGATGCTTAACTTGCCAACAAGTCAAGATTGAACATCGGCATCGGGCGGTATGTCAAACCTCTCCCTATTCCAGAGTGGAAGTGGGAAGACATTTCTATGGATTTCATCACGAGTTTGCCGACGAGTCGTCAGGCATGAATACAACTGGGTGATTGTGGACCGCTTAACTAAATCAACTCATTTTCTTGAGATTAAGGATACTTGGGGTCCCGAGAGACTTGCCCAGCTATTCATCAAAGAGATAGTGAGACTGCACGGTACTCCTAAAAGTATCGTTTCCGATCGTGACGGACGGTTTGTGTCACATTTTTGGAAATCAGTTCATCGTGCTATGGGAACTCAGCTTAATCTCAGTACTGCCTTTCATCCTCAGTCCGACGGACAATCAGAGAGGACTATTCAGACATTAGAGGACATGTTGAGAGCTTGCGTCCTCGATTGGAAGGACGATTGGGAAGCCTAACTACCATTGATCGAGTTCACGTATAATAATAGTTGGCATGCTTCCATTAAGATAGCACCTTACGAGGCCTTTTACGGTCGTCGTTGTCACTCTCCTTTGTGTTGGGATGACTTGTCAGAATCAATCGGCACCGAGCCCGATATGCTTATAGCCGCCCGGGAAAAGGTAGCTTTGATCAAGAGTCGTTTGTTGACCGCTCAGAGTCGACAGAAATCATATGCAGATAACCGTCGTCGACCATTAGAGTTCGAGGCTGGTGACCATGTGTTGGTCAAGGTATCCCCGAGTCGTGGTATCTTCCGTTTTGGGAAGAGGGGAAAGTTGAGTCCGAGATTCATTGGACCGTTTGAGATTTTGGATCGAGTAGGCGAGTTAGCTTATCGATTGGCTTTACCTCCGGCGTTGAGCCGAATTCATAATGTGTTTCATGTCTCTCAGTTGCGAAAGTATGTTGCCGACCCGAGTCACATACTGCAGTTCGACGAAATCGAAATCGCCGACGACCACTCATATGAGGAGCGTCCTATACGAGTCTTAGAGCGGCAAATCAAACTATTGAGAAATAAGACGATTCCTTTGGTTAAGATTCAGTGGTCTAGACACGGAGTCGAAGAGGCCACTTGAGAAACCGAGATGAATATGCGGGAGAGTTATCCCGAGTTGTTTGACCCTTAGTTTCGGGGACGAAACTCTTTTAAGGGGGGGTATATGTAATACCCGGTTGTAATTCATTCATTTTCATTCAGTAATTATCAGTCTGTAATTGTCACTCAGTGTATTTTCACTCAATTATAATCATTCATCAATCATGTTCTTTCACCGTGTTCACCGTTCGGAAAAACTTCGAGTTGTGTATCGTTATTGTTCATTGTTTCAACTTTCCTCATATGAGTTCGACTTTGTTAGATCACCTTTAATTTTTGGTAACTCCAAAAATTCTAAATCTTTGCAATATTATAGAGCATCGAGTTAGCTTTCCAATGGTTCAAACGGTGAGTCAATCGGAGTCCGGACGAGAGAGTTATGGTCGTTTTAGCTCAACCGCTCATTTTCGCTATTGGCGATCATCGCCGAACGAACTCGGCCGTGTCGCCCGACACGGCTCGTGCCGTACTCGTCCGGAAAATGCCGAGGTGTTCGCCTCAGACCCGACCGTGTCGCCAGCACGGCCGAGTCGAACCCTTCCGGATAAGCTGAGATCGTCGCCCAGACGCCCGACCGTGCCGCCTGCACGGCCGAGTCATGCCGAAGTCGCCGGATGGGTCATCGGAAGGCCCTCGCGCGCGACCGTGTCAAGCAGACACGGCCGAGTCCTGTCGGCCACCGTCGGCCACCGGCGACACGATCGTGCCGATCGGCACGGCCGTGTCCTGGCAGGTAGTCAACCCCTATAAATTCATTTTTTCAGATTTCACCCATTTTTCTTCCTTTTCTTCACCTTAAACCGAGAGAGAAGGCTTGAGGGAGGGTTTTTCCTTCACAAATCATTTGGGTGTTTGATTTTCTTCATCTCCTTTCGATCGTGAAGCCCGGATAATCAATCTAACGCGTGTTCTTCGGATTAAAGTACTTGTATCTTCAAGAGGTAATTCTTTCAACACTTTGGACTTCGATTTTGTGTTGAGATATGATGTTTTGGACGTTATAATCATGTTATATGAAGGGATATGTATATGATTATGAGTTTGTATAAGGATTCATTGGATTATTGAGGGATTATTCAAGAACACCTTGAATATCGAGTTGGAATTGGGGATTTTCGACTAATTGTTGTTATAATCACATTTTTGGATATTCATAACGGATTATTGATCGTATTGGAGATGTTTTGTTGGTTTGAAACACTTCTTGGGGATTTGATATTGGTATATTGAAGTTTGATTGTAAACAATCGGAGTTTGGACGCAACGTGTTTGTTTTAATGCCTCAATGGACTTAGTTTTATCGTATCGACGTTTTGAGTTCGTTATATTCGTGTTTGATTCGTATATTGATCGGATTGTCGGTAATTGTATTGAATTAAGGTTGTTCGTATGACCGACACTTCATTTAGGACATTTGTTCGTGGAAGGACTTTCTTCATCGGTATTTAGTAAGTTAATTCTTACTCGGTTAAAAGGATATTCATACCTTTTGTTGTTGATCATTCATAATCATAACTCATTCATCATTGTATTAATCATATTAAAACTTGTTAATGTCAATTAATCACTTGACCATAAGGAACGACGGTTCCAATCTTTTCGTTGAGCTATCATTCATTTCATTATTACCCTCATCTCGGTGATTCATTCTTGACTTTGTCGATTATTATTTATTCATTGATATTCATTACGGTCATTCTCGTTCATATGACCTTCAGGTTCATATTGCGTGGCCGGGTGTGGTCATGTGTGGAATTTTTAGTCGGGCACACGATGGTTATTGTATTAGGTTCACCGATACATTAGACCGCACACGGAAAGCGTTACACCGTGAGACTAATTAGGTACACGGACGGATGTTGTACACTTACGTAACATTACGGGCGTACTATGATACTCCTCTTCGCCGTAATTCATAACTAAGAATATTTCATAACTTCGATTAATCATAATTGTGTATTTTCAACCCTTGAGGATTGTTGTACATTGAAACTGACACCGTTTGGGGATTTTGTTTTTCAGGTCATGGCAAGGCAAACGCACGGGAATAGCATGTTGATGTAGAGGAGTCCTAGTGATACTAGTAGGGGGCCCCGATCTTTCAGTTATTCATGTTATTGTCCTTTATTTTCCGCTGCAGACTTTCATTTGAATACTCCATTTCATTCAGTGTTGTGTATTTTATCTTCATATAAAATACACTAGTATTCGGTATTATCCTGGTGTGTTGTAACTAAACTCCTCATCGGAGTAATTATTGTTGTAATGTAGTTCGGTACTACATTTATCTTGTGTAATTCATTCATTTTCATTTGCCTGGTGGGTCCCAGTTGGGGATCTACGGCACTGTAATATCTGCCTAGTTTGGGGTGTTACATCTTCCTTGCCCAAATTATGCAAGTCCATAGAGTTTCTTCCGCGATATAACCCTTTATTTAGCTTCTCTACTTGGTGGTTGAAGTTGGAAAGCATCTTGGATCGGTTTTCAAGCCCGGTGTTGAGTTCCGCTGAGTATTTCATTGTTCTCCTCCGTAATAAGGTATGTAATGCCATCTCAGCCTAGGATTCATGTTCTTATACTGATGATGAAAATTTATACTATAGATATTAAGGTTATTGATAACTTAGAAAATCGAACACCATGTTTTAGGAAGAGTGGAAGAATTTATACATAGGATTTCCATTGTTAAAAGGATTAGAATTGAACCTTGATTTTGTTAAATATTGGGACAAAGTTGCTGAAATCATAGCATGCATTTGACGATGAATTTTGAAACACTCTTCTGAGAAATGATTTCTTAAGATTATCACGTGTTAGACGAATTCAAGAAGATAACATAGAGGGCATTCTTCAAGTATAGTTCGTGATTTGTAGAGGTTCTTGATGTGATAATCTTCATATTGATGGTAGAACGAAGTGATTAGTTTGGTGATAATTGTTTTGAACTTAAATCCTTGACAAAGAGGAGTTGCGTGTGGAAGAATGAAAATCATAGAGATAAACTAATTCTAGAACTCGGTAGAAATGTGCTAGAATAACCAAACCAAGTATTGGAATTGATATTCAGAAATTGGATGTGGACTTATGATGATTTGAATATCTTTGAATTCGAAGACGTCAACATTTCATCTCCGTTATGCTCATTTCATTCGCATGAAGTGTGTCATTAGTTCGACGGAGTGTTCATCGAGTATTTGAACCATGAACCGACCAATTTGGAATGCTAACTCGGCCATGGTAGATGATTAGATATTCACACGTTAGAATTATTACGTAAGTTGAGTTGTCGTTATTTCCTTTTGTGTAAGGTTAGAGATTTGTGAATGGTTGATCGGAGGAGCGGCCTTCGAGTTTGTTGAAGTCGTGAAGTATTTATTCTTGCCATCTTTGTAAGGCAAGTACTTTAATTTCGTTTTGTGTGTTGATGGTATACATGTTGCCGTGCATATATGTCGTTGTTGTACGTGCACATCGTGTTGGTCCGACAGGATCATCTTGGGATCTATGCTAGCATGCGCTGGATCATTGGATAGGTTTTTCCACCTCGTGTTGGTCCGATGGGATCATCTTGGGATCTATGCAGTGAACGCTGGATCATCGGAATTACCATGGGTACTTTGAATCATGTTGTGGTTATTATGTTGTGAATAGTATTGTGAGTTTTTCTCGTGGTAGAGACTCATGTTATCTTTGTCGTTGATGATGTTGTCATTATACTTCATGAGATATTGAATAATCTATTGTTGTATAATTATCGTACTTGTACTAGCATCGTTGTGCTAACCCCTTCGAGGATGGACATTTGTTATATGTTCAGGATACAGGAGGGCGCGGAAACAACCACTAGAGCTGCATGAGCACGAGGGTGCATAGTGATGTTACGACCGGGATGATTTGTCAGATTATGTTTTGTTTTAATAAAGTACTCGAGTACGCTGTTGTTTTATTTGTCTTTGAGATTTGTATTCAGATGTTGGCTAATTTGTACGTTTCTGACTGGTGATGTAATAATTAATAATACGATTGGCATTTTACAATGTTGTTTTTAAATTCTTAGCCTAGTAAATTCTTACATCAAGGATTTATGGCGCTGTAATTATCCTGAATATCTCGGGGTGTTACAAATATACTAGTATAAGTTTGATTGATAATCATCGGATGATGATGCATATGGTATGGATCAAACATATGGGTATTGGTTGGGGAACCAATACTGGACAGACCCACATTGAGATCACTGCATGGAAATGTCATAAGTGAATCTCAATATAACAATATCTCAATAAATCCTTGAACCTGACATTATCATAGAGTCCAACATGATAACTGCTATGCCTTGACGTATTTCAACGTTATCTGAAATATGGTGATAGCGATAGGGATTAGTGGGAGTCATGTAGAGGGTAAAGAATAATCAAGATGGGGATTTGTGCCTCTCTTTAGTGAGAGAGATATCTGCTGGAACCCTAGATAAGTAGAGCTGAAGGAAATGCATGGCCTTGCTCAAATGAAGAGTCATTGGATTCAATCATTCTACCTAAGATCGAGAAATCATTTGAACTTAATAAGTATGACAATTCATTCCCATGACTTAGTTCAAATATGATATCGCGCGACAAAGGGATTTGACACGTTAAATGGTTTAATGAACTATAAAATTATATTATTTGGTTAGTCATAATGTCTTGCTAGAGATCGCTTATGATTTATTATTTAATAAGGTTAAATAATTATCAGCCTAATATAAGCTTTTTGGGTCACGCATACAACAACTAAAGACAAGCAAGAATAACTAATAGATATAATATTGGATATTATATTTATTAAAGAAAATAAATAATGAATAATATATAATATAAGATATTATATATTATATTATTTAATTATATCAACTGGGAAAAATAAATATAATATTAGATATTATGTTTATTAGAAGATTAAATAATAAGTAATATATAATATAAGATATTATATGTATTATATTATTTAATAAGTTGAGGGGCAACTAAGCAAATACTAGAGTTTGTCTATAGGGTTTACTTAGTATAAATAAAGGGTCTTGGACAAGGAGTTGTCATAAGAAAAATCACACAACCCTAATTGTGTAAGACCAAAAATCACCCCCTACTGTTCACCCGAGCTGTTTTCAATCCGGGAAGTCCGTTTCGGCCATCTCCGTGTTCTTCCCTTAGTTGATTTTGATGTAACACCCCCAGATTTAATCGGAAATATTACAGCGTCGTGGGCCCCGATATGGAACCCACAAGGCTAAAAGAAATTTTCGCAAACATTTACAAATGCCCAAGATGCCAACGACGGTACTATCTGTAAAAATTCACAAAGACTAATAAAAATCCCTTTATCAAAACCGTCGGAAAAACTCATTTGAAATAACAAGGCCAAACGGCCGAAACTCAAAAGTTTAGAAAATAGTTTCCAAAGTAACCTCAGTTACCAGATACCAAAAGAGCGTCTCAAAATACTCACGCAGCAGAAAAAGACCAACCAAAAAGATACTCTAGTAGCGGAATACAAGAACCAATCAAGAAACTCAATGCACAGAACATGTCCTAGCCAGTATCCTCCGGGAAGCTCATCTCTTCACGACCGCTACAAGCTCGATACTCCAAGAACTTAAAAATAAATCCCACGACGGGGTCAACCATAATATCCAACAATGATAACCGTCACATCAAATTAATAATTACATACCAATGAGAATACAACATAAGAATACGACCAACGTAATCTTGTCGCCATAACTTTACTTACTCAAGTAATTCTCATCAGAATAACCATTATCACATTTCACATCCTGTACTCGATTAACCAATAAACTCGAACATAATATCTGTATTGTACCTCAAACAATACTCAAGATTCTCAAACTATCATCACCAACTCACGATACGGAAATATACTATTTTTGACCAATACGATCCATCGAATAACATCATCAAATCCCAAAACGATAATCGATTGTCCATCAAAGACAAATACCAAAGGAAATACGGAACATACCTCGAGATATGAAGTGCCACGACAATCATATCAGTCTAATCCGAGATCAGAACAATGCAATACAGACACGGTCCTAACACAAGACCTACAGATGCATATTCATATGACAACGTCAATATGCTCAAAAACAATAACAACTATGTATACTCAATGGAAATCCCATGATCCAGCGCCCTCAGCATAGATCCCAAGATGATCCTACAAGATCAACACGAGGTGGATAACCAACAATATACATATGCACAACAATAACACAATACTAGGTAATCCAACGATCCAGCACCCTCAGCATAGATCCCCATGATGATCCCGTCGGACCAACGCATGGTGGAAAACCTGTCCAGCGATCCAGCGCCCTCAGCATAGATCCCATGATTGTAATACCCGGTTGTAATTCAGTCATTATCATTCAGTAATTATCAGTCTGTAATTGTCACTCAGTGTATTTTCACTCAATTATAATCATTCTTCAATCATGTTCATTCATCGTGTTCACCGTTCGGAAAAACTTCGAGTTGTGTATCGTTATTGTTCATTGTTTCAACTTTCCTCATATGAGTTCGACTTTGTTAGATCACCATTAATTTTTGGTAACTCCAAAAATTCTAAATCTTTGCAATATTATAGAGCATCGAGTTAGCTTTCCAATGGTTCAAACCGTGAGTCAATCGGAGTCCGGACGAGAGAGTTATGGTCGTTTTAGCTCACCCGCTCATTTTTCAGCTTTTGGCCGATCACTGCCGACCGAACTCGGTCGTGTCGTCCGACACGGCCCGTGCCGTACTCGTCCGGAAATGCCGAAGTCTCGCCCACGTGACTCGACCGTGTCGCTCGGCACGGCCGAGTCGAACTCTTCCGGATAAGCGAACCGATCGCTGACACGCCCGACCGTGTTCCAGGACACGGTCGAGTCATGCCGAGTCGCTGTCGGATGGGTCACTATCGGAAGGCCCTCCGCGCCGCGAACGTGTCAAGCAGGACACGGTCGAGTCCCTGTCGGCCAGCTGTGCGACACGACCATGCCGATCGGCACGGGCCGTGTCCGGCAGGGGAGTCAACCCCTATAAATTCGTTTTTTGAGCATTTGAGCTCATTTCTTTCCCTTTTCTTCACCTACAACCGAGAGAGAGAGCTTGAGGGAGGGTTTTTCCTTCACAAATCATTTGAGTGTTTGATTTTCTTCATCTCCTTTCGATCGTGAAGCCCGGATAATCAATCTAACGCGTGTTCTTCGGATTAAAGTGGTTGGATCTTCAAGAGGTAATTTCTTCAACACCTTGGATTTCGATTCTATGTTGAGATATGATGTTTTGGACGTTATAATCATGTTATATGAAGGGATATGTATATGATTATGAGTTTGTATAAGGATTCATTGGATTATTGAAGGATTATTCAAGAACACTTTGAATATCGAGTTGAAATTGGGGGTTTTCGATTAATTGTCGTTGTAATCACGTTTTCGGATATTCGTCTTGGATTATTAATCATATTGGAGATGTTTTGTTGGTTTGAAACACTTCTTGGGGGATTTGATATTGGTATATTGAGGTTTGATTGTAAACAATCGAAGTTGGCCACAAAGTGTTCGATATAATGCCTTAATGGACTTGGTTTAGTCGTATCGACGTGTTGAGTTCGTTATATTCGTGTCTGATTCGTGTATTGAACGGATTGTTGGTAATTGTATTTATTCAAGGTTGTTCGAGCTACCGATATCTCAATTAGGACGTTGTTCGTGGAAGGATAATTATCACCGGTGTTGAGTAAGTTAATTCTTACTCGGTTAAAAGGATATTCATACCTTTTGTTGTTGATCATTCATAATCATAACTCATTCATCATTGTATTAATCATATTAAAAATTGTTATTGTCAATTAATCACTTCAGTCATAAGGAACGACGGTTCCAATCTTTTCGTTGAGCTATCATTCATTTCATTATTACTCTCATCTCGGTGAGTCATTCTTGACTTTGTCAGATTATTATTTATTCATTGATATTCATTACGGTCATTCTCGTTCATATGACCTTCTGGGTTCATATTGCGTGGCCGGGTGTGGCTGTGTGGAATTTTTAGTCGGGCACGTTATGGCCATGTATAGGGAGTGATACATTGGACTGTGCACACGGGAAAGCGTTACACCGTGAGACTAATTAGGTACAAGGACGGGTGTGTCCGGTCATTCGTATTGTACACTCGCACAGAACACTACGGGCTTACTATGGTACTCCTCTTCAGCGTAATTCATAACTAAGGATATTTCATAACTTCAGTTAAATCATGATTGTGTATTTTTCAACCCTTGAGGATTGTTGTTCTGTTTAACTGACCCCGGCTGGGGATTTTGTTTTTCAGGTCATGGCAAGGCAAACGCACGGGAATAGCATGTTGATGTCGAGGAGTCCCAGTGATACTAGTAGGGCCCCGATCTTTCAGTTATTCATGTTATTGTCCTTTATTTTCCGCTGCAGACTTTCATTTGGATACTCCGTTTCATTCAGTGTTGTGTATTTTATCTTCATATAAAATACACTAGTATTCGGTATTGTCCTGGTGTGTTGTAACTAAACTCCTCATCGGAGTAATTATTGTTGTAATGTAGTTCGGTACTACATTTATCTTGTGTAATTCATTCATTTTCATTTGCCTGGTGGGTCCCAGTTGGGGATCTACGGCACTGTAATATCCGCCTAGTTTGGGGTGTTACAATGATGATCCCGTCGAACCAACGCATGGTGGACATTCGATCCAGCGCCCTCAACATAGATCCTCATAATCCCATCGGATTATTTACACAACATGAACAACACAATATGCATACACATATGCAAATCAACACGTTCATCAACATGAACAACATAACATGCACGACAACATGACAATTTACTAGGACGACTCCATGTTTAACAACATGAAAGAAAATGTAAGAGACCAAAATAAATAACATTAAACCATAATCAATATGGAATACTTGCCCCGAGTCCTTCGGGAGCAACCTCGATGTCCAATCATCACCGACGATTATCCTCAATGCTCGGCGATCCAAACGTACAATCAACTATAGATACTCATATCCTCGTCTTTACCATAATGTAACTTTGATACTCGAACATACCAATAACTGAGATAAAGCATATACATTGTAACACCCCCAAATCCTATTGGGTTATTACAGTGCCGTGGACCCCACGCCAGGAGATCCACCAGGCGAACATGACTAAAAATACATTAATTTGAACAACAAGGGAAAATCATAGTCCTTACCATGATGTCCGACACAATATTCCGATAAGGAATTTCAATGACAAAGGTGGCCTACATGGCCAAAATGAAATACAACAACATCCACGAACATCTGTTCGGGTAATACAACATGACAACAACTGACGATGCCGGAGTACACTCCAACTGACTGACCAACAATGAACAACTCGGACTAGTATCGCTCGAATGCCTCGTTGCCAACGTCATGCCTCTCGTGTCTCAACTCTCCTCGCAAGCACCTAAAACATGAAAACATGTTCCGCCACTGGGTCGGCCATCCAGATAATGAACATCAAATACATGTATAACATGATATGCATCCAAAGGCGAATGAAACGGTACAATGATAATAATAATACGAGATGCTCACAAACCAAGGTAAGAACCGAGCATTCGTGAAATACTATGCCCACGGCATACTATTAATACCTGTTCGACGTGTTAGAACATAAGTGCCCGACGACGAATCAAAATCACGAACACCACAATGAATTACAAGACATGAACCAAACCAGACTGAATTAATTATGAATCACAATGCCCGAAGGCTCCAATGAAATTACCAGACAATAATAAAGGCTTACAAGCCGTCAAATGGAAATTAACAAATATCACAAACACTGAAGTCGAATGTACCAAGTCAGATCAATGAGGGCGGGCCACGCACGAAGCCGTATCACAATGAGGGCCGGGCCACGGCATCCACCGTATCACACTTAGGGCGGGCCACGGCATCCACCAGTATCACAATTAGGGCCGGGCCACGGCATCCACCGTATCACAATTAGGGCGAAGCCACGGCATCCACCGTATCACAATTAGGGCCGGCCACGCACGGCCGTATCACAATGAATGATAGTGTGCCGCCTTGAGTCGGCCAACACGATGATAGTAACACACGGATAGACACCGTCCTTGATATCCCAAATTAACACCTCGATTGCCTTAGAACGGCCAACCGACAACAATGATGCAATGGATGATTGAACACTTCGATTTGCACGAGAGCGCCAATCGATAACAATGACACGATGAATGAGTGAATACCTCGATTGCCTTAGAAAGGTCAATCGATAACAATGACACGATGAATGAGTGAATACCTCGATTGCCTTAGAAAGGTCAATCGATAACAATGATGCAAAGAATGATTGAACACTTCGATTTGCACGAGAACGCCAATCGATAACAATGACACGATGAATGAGTGAATACCTCGATTGCCTTAGAAAGGTCAATCGATAACAATGACACGATGAATGAGTGAATACCTCGATTGCCTTAGAAAGGTCAATCGATAACAATGATGCAGTGAATGATTGAACATTTGGATTTGCACGAGAACGCCAATCGATGACAATGATACGAATGATGCCTCGGCACCTTTAATCGGTTACCGCATTTACGAAGGTGAGAAATGAATAAGCCAATACCTTTAATCGGCCTGCATGCTTTAATGACGATCCAAACAGAATAACAATGATCTCAACGATGTCTTAAATTGACATCTATATTAACAACAATCGATACATCGATACCGCGAACCGCTATCGACAATGACATTAATAATGAGTACTACAATGCCTTGAATCGGCCGTTAACGAACAACAATCAACATTTGGCAAAATTGCCGGAAGGTATCGTATCGAACGATCTCTTGATATCAATGAATTCATGAAGAGACTAAGTCTCGGAATGATACAACACATTCATACACATACATGATGACATTAGCTCATTGACCAGTACAAGTATAAAACTTGCCTCAAACCGAAGGCGAGAAGGTACTTCCACGATCAACGTCTTTAATGAAATTACCGGCCGCTTGAACAACCTTAAACAACACAAAAACCAACAATTCTCTTAATACATGAATCAAGCATAATCACAACCAACTCAAAAGTCGATACAACAATACCCGAAACTCATTGGGGCATTTACACAAACGCGTTGTAAACAATCTCCAATTGTTTACAACCAAAACTCAATTACATCCGAAACCAACTCCCAATGAATGATTCAAACCCACAAAAACTCATGAATACTATCAATAATCCAATAGGAATACTTAGAACGATATTTCAACAACATTTAGTCGAAAACCCCCAAAATTCCAAAGTCAACCCGTAAGGGTTCTTGAACAATTCCTCAATTATTCACAAATTCAAAATTACACCAATGAATCCGTAGAAATACATGTATCCAAGATAGATAATCCATATCTAACATATTCCAACATAATATCGATTTAACACGAAGAGATCGGAGGCAAAACACCCAAGACTCGAAATTCTAGATCCAAGAATCATTACCTTGATTTGGAGTGATGAAACTGATTTAGATGATGATTAATCCAACTTAGAAGGTTGAAGATGATGCTAGATGATTGTAGCTCGAAAAGACCTTTCTGAATCGCCCGAGCTCGTCCGAAATGATTGAGAAATGAAGAAATGACGAACGTTGGACCAAACTGTCCTATATATACTGTCCCAGTTTAGCGCGCTAACTCGATGTTAGCGTGCGCTAACGCTGGTACCGGTAGTCCAAGACTGATCAATCGTTAGCGTGCGCTAAGTACCTTTGGTAGCGTGCGCTAACGGCTGACCTTAGCGTACGTTAACCTTATGTTAGCGTGCGCTACCGATAGTTGATATCCAAAATCCTGGAGTCCGTAACCTCCGCCCTTCGCTCGAGCGCGCGCGTGCGCTACTCAAGTCTTAGCGTGCGTTACCCGCATAGTTAGCGACGCTACTTACCACTCGTAGCGTGCGCTACGAATTTCCCAAATCAGCCCAAGACCTTTCCGGACTGCCTCGCTCACTTGCGCTAGCGTGCGCTAGTATCTTGAATCATTGCGTGCGTTACATGCACTGATTAGCGCGCGCTAACTACAATGTGTAGCGTGCGCTACCTCTCAAACCGAAAATCAAAACATGATGATGATGATGACAATAATCTCGGCTCGATCTCAAACGGTGATGATCCCAAAATACGCCGAATGGTGAACATAGTTGATCAATATGAATGATGAATGATTATTACCGAGTGAAAAATTTTCGAGTGACGCATCAATGATAATAAATGAATTCACAACCGGGTATTACATACTCCCCTTAAAAAGAGTTTCGTCCTCGAACCGAGGGTAAACAACTCGGGATATGAACTATCCATCACGATCCGAAAACAATAACGCCCAAATAGTCCTGGACCAAATCAACCGCAAGCCCAAGTCCCCAAGACTTGACGTCTCGAAACACAAAGGAACGATTTCCCAAATTATCACGAAATCTCGAGCACAACGTCGAAGGGATGAACTCCCAACAAATGACCCAGATCTCAAGATTCTCGAGTATGATCATAATAAGATAGATCAACAATAAATGATCCACGGTCACGATACATTATTACTGATAGATTAACACAGTCATCCAAAATCAAGGTTACACCTCAAATGTACCCAACATCGATATCCTCCCACATCATCGATTTCCTCTATCTCAACGATTTAAGGTATATCCGACGATGAACTCGCCGCTAACTAAGACCTCAGAAGGTCACGAGAATGAAAGTGACAAAAATGAATGATGAATGATAAATGACTACAAATCTGACACGGATTTAAAATGACTCACCAAGGTGAATTACTAATGTCATGAGTGATTGTTCCTGAAGTGATTGGAACCGCTGTTCCTCGTGAATTGAATGATAAATCGATAATTATGAGTCCCCATATGATTGATATATATGATGAATGAATTATATGAATGAATGAACGACAATGAAATGAATGATTATACTATTAACGCACAAGAATTAACTTGTTCAAACCGGTGATGAATGTCCTTACCTCTGGCCCTCGAGGCCTGATAGGGTCCCTTGGATGATGCACGGGCTGGAGTAACGAAGTCTCTCGAGGCCCTCGAGCTCTCTTGAGATTTACTGGTGCTAGAACCCCTGCAGTATTTCTGCCGGTGTCCCTGCCTCCCACACAGAAAACAAACAATAGCTGGCACCGTGCACCGGGTACTAACGTGACCTGCTGAATCACAGTTAAAGCAAACAACAGTCGAACTCGTCGCCTGAGAGGAAGATGTTGTTCCAGCACGAAGACGACTAGAAAACGACCCCTTGGATGGCGGAGCCCGATGTCCCTTTGAACGAGCCGGCATTCTAGTCCTCTCACCCGAAGAAACTGAAGGATGCTTCTGAGTAAGCTCCTTGATCAAAAGCTCTGCTCCAAGAGCCTTCCCGATGAACTCACTAAGTGAATTACAATTGTGGTTGAACAACTGCATCCTCAACTGCGGATTTAGCCTCTTGCTAAAATACTTAATTTTATCCGCCTCAGTACGGATTATTGACGAAGCAAACTGAAGTAGTCCCTGAAACTTCTCAGCGATGACAATAACACCCTCGTCCCCATCGGGTTCGGGGTTCAAAACCTCTGACAACTTAGCTTCACGAAGTGGAGCCGGATAATACCTCTCTAACATGAGAGTCTTGAACTCGCTCCAAATACAATCACGATCGATGGGTTTCACATAAAGCCACCACGAATAAGCGCCCTTACTCAAGTAATAAGCCGCTACTGCCACTTTACTCTCCTCCGGACACTGAACCATGTCGAAGAGTTTATCAAAATGCTCGAGCCAATGAACAATATCAGCTGGTTCTGACGAACCCTCAAAAGTAGGCGGCATCTGACGAGAGATATCGCCAACAATCTGATTCACTCCTCCAGTCTGTCCATGAAATGGCACCTGGTATCCCTGTTGCGGTGGACCACAACCCATCGAGGTCTGCATGGTCTCCACTATCCGCGTCATCTGAGTCATCTGGGCCATCATGCCCTGCATAAATATGAATGGATCAACCCGAACACCTTCCGAGTGAGATGCCTCTCGGGTACGACTCCCTGACAGTGAATGATTATCTGCTGATGAATGAGTAGCCTCGCTATTTGATGAATTAATGATATCCCTCGCGTTCGTGTGGGCATGCACACGAGATCCCGGGTTCCGGCCCGCACCGCGGCCTCTTCTCCTGCGTCCTCTCGACACTCTATCCATACTGAAGTAGGAAAGTCACATGATGATTATAGATTCCTCATGAATATCGCATTATGATTACGTTACAGAGTGACAATAATGAGCATACACGCTCTAACACAATGAATGCATTAATGATTTAATGAAATGATCGTCGACATTACGTCAGAGTATGATAAGACCGTATGAAACATCAAATGAGGTAACATGATTGCCTCATGAAATTCCTGAAATGATTACCTTGAACAAGTTAACAAGGTTGAAAATTCGATCCTCAAGATCAACAACTGAACCGTGAGATGGGCTGAATGATTAATGAATTAACTGAACAATGAGATTGACTGAGCGACGAGTGAATTAGCTAAACAATGAGATTAATTGAGTGATGAATGAATTAGCTGAACGATGAGGTTAATTGAGTGATGAATGAATTAGCTGAACGATGAGGTTAATTGAGTGATGAATGAATTAGCTGAACGATGAGGTTAATTGAGTGATGAACGAAGCAACTGAGTATTGATATTGACTGAATGATGAATGAATTAACTGAGTGATGAATTAACTGAGTAATGATATTGACTGAGTGATGAATGAATAATCTGGGCGATGAATTAACTGAGTAATGATATTGACTGAGTGATGAATGAATTTACATGATTGACAAGATCAGAATGATGATTGAGGATTATTAACTGATGAATGAGTTGATCCTTAATGCTTACACAAGCCACACGTGTCCCAAAACAATTAGTCATGAATCAATCATAACACTAATATCACATATAGGTTTCAGCAAAGCATGAACAATTAATGACATGATGAATGTATGAACATAAAGAGAATCGAGTCCTTACACAGGTCATACGAAGCTTCGAGGTCTCGCGATACTAGTCTTCACTGACGACGACTCGATGAATGAATGACTCGTGCAGTCGCACTAATATTACGACTCACAAAACCTGACTGACTAGATTGTCATAACCTGACAATCCCACTACTACCGCGTCGGTAGGACCACATAACTCACATCTCAGGGTATTTCACAACCCAAGGCTCCGATACCATTTCTGTAACACCCCCAAATCCTATTGGGTTATTACAGTGCCGTGGACCCCACGCCAGGAGATCCACCAGGCGAACATGACTAAAAATACATTAATTTGAACAACAAGGGAAAATCATAGTCCTTACCATGATGTCCGACACAATATTCCGATAAGGAATTTCAATGACAAAGGTGGCCTACATGGCCAAAATGAAATACAACAACATCCACGAACATTTGTTCGGGTAATACAACATGACAACAACTGACGATGCCGGAGTACACTCCAACTGACTGACCAACAATGAACAACTCGGACTAGTATCGCTCGAATGCCTCGTTGCCAACGTCATGCCTCTGTGTCTCAACTCTCTCCTCGCAAGCACCTAAAACATGAAAACATGTTCCGCCCCCACGGGG